>JANJGK010002250.1:97500-102500 GCA_039081455.1 Macrobrachium rosenbergii | reverse complement strand
CAAGGCTACAGGAACCTTGAAATTGAAAAATGACACATGGAATACTACAACAGAATGCCAGTGATGAAAGGCTACCAGCTATATCAATGTTAGAAACTACCCTTGAAATTAAAAAATGACACCTGTTATACTGATGAAGAAGGAGTCTTGAAGGAGTCTTCAGTAAGGATTTTGGCGCCAACACGAAGGCTGTGTCATTTTCTGAAACTAGAGCATAGTCATTAATGTAATGATGGCCACCCCGGAGATTCAGGAGGAAATCTTTGGTAAGGGGTAATTTTTTGGGTTTGTTTGTGGGGCTCAAGTGTCCACTTTAGCCAGGACCCTTGCGTGGTGAAGATGGCATACTAAAACTAGGGTGTAAAAAAAAAAAAAAAAGTCCAGCTGCCCTAATATAAAACTTTTTAAAATTTTCGACCTAACTAACTCTTCTTAGTACAATTCTATTAATTCTGCGGATGCAATTTTTTTTTGGCCAATATTTCCAGGTTCCACCAATCGATGAATGGAAATTCAGACATCCATAATTCGAAAATAACTCAACTTATTAAGCTTACGTTCGCTTTTTCCAATAATATGGACCAAAATACAGGTGGTGCATTTGGAGCCTCTTGACCGTGGCAGGGTTCTCCTCTGAGCTATGGAGCCTCAAAGTTGCCTTTTTAATTTCTATACTAGAAATTCAGGCTTCCATGACTCAAGAAAGCGGCGACGTATTGATGTGCGGTTTGAATTTTTTATTAGAACGGACCTAAAATACTGGGGTGCATTTGGAGCTTCATATCCGTGAAAGGGTTCCCAGCTTAGCTACGGGGCCTCAAAATTGCATTTTTAATTTTTACAAAAAAAAATTCAAGCATCCATAACTCAAGAAGGAGTTGACGTCTCGGTGTGCAGTTTGAATTTTTTAATAGAACGGACCAAAATAGTGGGGGTGCATTTGGAGCATCATGTCCGTGGCAGGGTTCCCCTCTTAGCTACGGGGCCTCAAAGTTGCCTTTTAATTTTTACAATAAAAATGCAGGCTTCCATAACTCAAGACGGAATCGACGTATTGATTTGCGGTTTGAATTTTTTAATAGAACGGACCAATATACTGGGGGTGCGTTAGGACTCTCATGTCCGTGGTAGGGTTCCCCTCTTAGCTACGGGGCCTCAAAGTCGCTTTTTTAATTTTTATAATAGAAATTCAGGCTTCCAGAACTCAAGAAGGCGGCGACATATTGATGTGCGGTTTGAATTTTTTAATAGAACGGACAAAAATACTGGGGGTGCATTTGGCGGCTCATGTCCGTGGCAGGGTTCCACTCAAAGTTGCCTGTTTAATTTTTACAATAAAAATTCAGGCATCCATATTGATGTGCGGTTTGAATTTTTTAATAGAACGGAACAAAATAAATGTGCTGCATTTGGAGCCTCATGTCCGTGGCAGGGTTCCCTTCTCAGCTATGGGGACAAAGTTGGTGTTTTTTTTTTTTTTTATATATATGAACCTTGCAATTTCAAAATGACACCTCCAATACCTACAAGGCTACACGAACCTTGAAATTGAAAAATGACACATGGAATACTACAACAGAGTGCCAATGATGAAAGGCTACCAGTTATATCATTGGTAGATATTACCCTTGAAATTGAAAAATGACACCTGTTATACTGTTGAACAAAGAGTCTTCAAGGAGTCTTCAGAGAGGATTTTGGCGCCAACATGAAGGCTGTGTCATTTTCTGAAACTAGAGCATAGTCATTAATGCAATGATGGCCACCTTCTGCTATTCCGGAGGAAATCTTTGGTAAGGGGTCCTTTTTTGGGTTTGCTGTGCGGCCCAGGGGCCCAATTTAGCCAGGACCTTATGTGGTGAAGGTGGTATATTCTAAACCTTGGGTGAAAAGAAAAAGCGTCTAGCCGCGAAAATATAAATCTTTTCAAAATTTTCGATCTAACTAACTCTTCTTAGTACAGTTCTAATAATTTTGGGGATGCAAAATTTTTTTGGCAAATATTTCCAGTTTCCACCAATCGATGAATGGAAATTCAGACATCCATAATTCGAAAATAAATCAACTTATTTACTTTCCGTTTTCTTTTTCCAATGATATGGACCAAAATACAGGGGGTGCATTTGAGGCCTCTTGACCGTGGTAGGGTTCTCCTCTGAGCTACGTTGCCTCAAAGTCGCCTTTTTAATTTTTATACTAGAAATTCAGGCTTCCATAACTCAAGAAGGCGGCGAGGTATTGATGTGCGGTTTGAATTTTTTAATAGAACGGACCAAAATACTGCGGGTGCATTTGGAGCCTCATGTCCGTGGAAGGGTTCCCAGCTTAGCTATGGGGCCTCAAAGTTGTCTTTTTAATTTTTACAATAAAAGTTCAGGCATCCATAATTCAAGAAGGCGTCCACGTATCGATGTGCGGTTTTAATTTTTTAATAGAAAGGACCAAAATAGTGGAGGTATATTTGGAGCATCATGTCCGTGGCAGGGTTCCCCTCTTAGCTATGGGACCTAAAAGTTGCCCTTTTAATTTTTACAATAAAAATTCAGACTTCCATAACTCAAGAAGGCGGCGACGTATTGATGTGCGGTTTGATTTTTTTAATAGAATGAGGATGCATTTGGAGCCTCACGTCCGTGGCTGTGTTACCCTCTTAGCTACGGGGCCTCAAAGTTGCCTTTTTAATTTTTACAATTAAAATAAAGGCATTCATAAGTCAAGAAGGCTTCGATGTATTGATGTGCAGTTTGGATTTTTTAAAGGTGCTGCATTTGGAGCCTCATGTCCATGTTAGGGTTCCCCTCTCAGCTATGGGGCCTGAAAGTTGGTGTTTTTTTTTTATATAAATATAAATGAAAATAAATAAATAATAATAGATAAAAATAAATAAATAAAAATATAATAAAAATAAAGAAAAACAGATAAATAAAAATAAATAAATAATTAAAAATAAATAAGCAAATAAAAATAAATAAATAATTAAAAATAAATAAGTAAATAAAAATAAATAAATAAACAATAATAAATGAATAAAGATAAATAAAATTAAATAAATAAAAGTTATTAAAAATAAATAAATATCAATAAATGAAAATAAAAAATAGTTAAATAAATAATTAAAAATAAATAGAAATAATTAATAAAAATAAATAAAGAAAATAAATGAATAAAAATAAATATATAAAAATCAATAAAACAAAATAAATAAATTAATTAAAATGAATAAATAAAAATAAATAAATAAATAAATAAAAATAAATAAATAAATAAAGATAAATAAAAATAAATAGAAATAAATAAAAATTTATTTTATTAAATTATTTATTTTTATTTATATATTCAACTTTATTTTTAATAGTTTATTTTCCTTTTTGTTTATTTGTTGATTTTTTAATTCTTTTTAGGCATTTTCTTATTTTTTTGGTTTTATTTAATTTTATTTATTTCAATTTTTTACTTTCATTTTTATTAATTTATTTTTATTGACTTTTATTTATTTATTTTCATACATATTAGTTATTTTGATTCAGTTCATATTATTTTTTCATTTACTTACTTCTATTTATGTATCTTAATTTCATTAATATATCTTTATTTATTGATTTTTTTTAGTAAATGTTATATACTTATTTATTTTTTTTATTTTATTATTATTATTTTTTTTATTTTATTATTATTATTTTATTTATTTGTTTATTTACATTAATTTTTATTTATTTATATAATTTTATTCATTTATTTTTTATTTATATTTATTTATTTATTTAGGTAAAAAACAAACTTAAAAAATTACCTAACAAAAGGAATAAGAATGTACCATGAATGTTTTAGAAAAATATGTCAGTTTTGAATACAATATTATTATGAATTTTGCTCTCTTTATGATGGATGAATTTAGTTTAACTTTTAATTTCTTATAACCGAGTCCTATTAAAACAAAGTTAAAAATACAATCAATATTTAAGTGAAAAATCAATTTCAAAACTCACCTAAAAATTTGAAAATGAATATATCATATAAAAAGGTAAAAAAATATTTAAATTTTAATACAATATTTTTGGGAATTTTGCCCTCTTTTTCCTGAATGGTTTTAGTTCAACGTTTTCTGATATATTCTTATTATCATTTACCATTGTTGTTTTATATTTGTATTTGTAATTTTTATATTTAATTCAAATAACAAATACCATTTATTTACAAATGAAGAAAATTATGATACAAGTAAATAAACAAAAAAAAACAATAACTAGGTAAAAAATTGAATAAAATCAAAGCAAAACATATGAAATGAATTAAGATGAAAATAAAAAAAAAACGTTGAAAATAAATGTAAAAATAATACAAAGGATTAATATAAAAGATTATATTATTCTTAATTTTATATGATATATTCATTTAACAATTTTTTGGTGATTTTTTGAAATTGATTTTTCATTTAAATACTGATTGTATTTTTAACTTTTTTTTAAATAGGACTCGGTTACAAGAAGTTAAACGTTAAACTTAATTCATCCATTATAATGAGAGCAAAATTCATAATAATATTGTATTCAAAATTGACATATTTTTCTAAAACTTTCATGTTTTATTCTTGTTCCTTTTTTAAGTCATTATTGCAGTTGATTTTTTTACTTGAATAAATAAATAAATACAAATAAAAAATAAATGAATAAAATGAATGTAAATAAACAAATAACAAAATAACAAAATAGTAAATAAGTATATAACATTTATTAAAAATAAATCAATAAATAAAGAAAAAATAATAAAATTCAGATATATAAATAAAGGTAAGTAAATTAATAATAATATGAACCAGTAAAAATAAATAATTGAATAAATAAGGATAAATAAACAAAAATACATGAATAATTTAAATTAATAAATATATGAAAATGGATGAAAATAAATAAATAAGAATAAATAAAATAAAAATAAATAAATAAATAGAAATAAACAGAAATAAATGAATAAAAAAATAAATAAATAAAAATAAATAAAAA
>JANJGK010002250.1:80000-85000 GCA_039081455.1 Macrobrachium rosenbergii | reverse complement strand
AACAAATCACAATTAACAGAGCCAGTCAAAAGCAAAAATATATGTAGCTAAAACCGAGTTACTTTACGCAAACCATCAATAACAAATAATAAACAGCAATCATTACAATAACTCAAAATCAGCAGTAAAGTACAAGTCACCAAACAATTTAACTACATCACAAATAACCAAACAGTTACTTTACAAATAAACAACAGGCAGCATAAATAGAAAGCACAGCTTAAAACATAATTAACAACAATCAAGTAGCATAAACATAAACAGCATTAAAAAACATACTAACTCAGGGCAGCACAATACAAAAAAAAAAAAAAAAAAAAAAAAACTATCTCCATAGAGACGTCAAGACAGACCCAGCTGTCAAAGAGGATGAAGTTACTCAGACGAACTCCGTGAAATCATTGAAGCAGCCAGTTATTGCAAACAGGAACACATCCAACACACAGATGATCACGCCAGAAACGTCGAGACAGCAAATTGGCTGCCAAAAAGGAAACAATTCCCCAGATGACTATGCTTTAGTCACCCAACCATCCCCTGCTACCACAGCCAACAGGTAACAAGATACCTGCTGTAAAAATAAGGACGCTTTGCTGCTATGCTGCTGAGACCTGCCTCTCTGCCATACCATACCCGACTGCCGCAGTCAATACGAAGGCGATAGACGTCAGCTTCACACACACCAAATGGTCAGGAGACAACACCCACAACAAGGGAACAATCTGCTAATGATTGTTAAAAAAAAAAAAAAACTCTGAACATCACACCTTACCCAGCAGAAAAAAAAGATTGCACAAAAAATTTTTTTTCCTTTACACACACTCTCTCTCTCTCTCTCTCTCTCTCTCTCTCTCTCTCTCTCTCTCTCTCTCTCTCTCTCTCTCTCTCTCCTCCAGTGCCGCCACAACCCTGCCAGACAAAACAGAACCGATTCTGAAAAACGGTCGCCAATGTAATGAACTGCAGTCTGTTCAGCAGGTTCTTAAATACATTTATATTTTTTAATTTTATTCATTTATTTATTTTTATTTTTAATTATTTTTTTTATTTTTATTTATTTATCATTATTTATTTATTTATTTTTATTTATTCCTTTCATTTATTTTCATTTATTTATTTATTTTTTTATTTTTATTTATTTAGTTATTTATTTTTATTTATTTATTTATTTATTTGTTTATTTATTTTTTTATTTATTTTTATCTATTTATTTTTCTTTATTTATTTATTACTATATTTTTATTTATTTATTTTTATTTATTTTTAATTATTTATTTTTATTCATTTATTTATTTTATTTCTTTATTTTTCATTTATTTCTATTTATTTATTTTTATTTATTTATTTTCACTTATCTTTTTTTATTTTTTTCATTTATTTTTATTTATTTATTTATTTATTTTCTTTTATTTTTATTGATTTATTTTCTATTTATTTATTTTTATTTATTTTCATTTATTTATGTCTTTTTATTTATTTTTATTTATTTATTTTTATTGTTTATTTATTTATTTTTATTTATTTACTTATTTTTATTTATTTATATTATTTTTTTATTCATTTATTCATTTATTTACTTTTATTTATTTATTTATTTTTATTTTTTTTATTTATTTTTAGTTTCCTATTCATTTATCTTTGTTTATTTATTTATTTTTATATATTTATTTTCATTTATTTTTATTTATTTATTTATGTATTTTTTTTATTTATTCATTTAATTTTACTTATTTATTATTATTTATTTATTGGTTTATTTTTATTTATTTATATTTATTCATTTATTTTTATTTATTTTTATTTCTTTATTTATTTTTATTTATTTTCTTTTTATTTATTTATTCATTTTTATTTATTACTTATTTATTTTCATTTATTTATTTATTTTTATTTATTTTATTTATTTATTTTTATTTACTTATTTATTTTTATTAATGTATTTATTTTTATATATTTATTTATTTTTATAATTTTTATTTATCTATTTATTTATTTATTTTTATTTATTTATTTTCATTAATTTTCATTTATTTATTTAACTATTTATTTTTATTTATTTATTTATTTTATTTATTTTTATTTATTTATAAATTCTTTTATTTATTTAAATTTATTTTTATTTATCTATTTTTATTTATTTATCTATTTATTTTTATTTATTTACCTATTATTATTTACTCATTTATTTCTATTTATTTTTGTTTACTTATTTATTTATTTAATTTATTTATTTATTTTTGTTTATTTTCATTCATTTTTATTTATTCATTTATTTTTATTTATTTATTTATTTTTGTTTATTTATCTTAATTTATTTGATTATTTATTTTTATTTATATTTATTTATTTATTCAAGGAAAAACTCTACTTCAAAAATGACCTAAAAAAAAGGAATAAGAATGTAACATGAAAGTTTTTGAACAGTACATAAATTTTTAATACAATATTATTATGAATTTTGCTCTCCTTATGATGGATGAATTTAGTTTAACTTTTAACCGTATAACACAGTCCTATTTTAAAAAAAAAAGTTAAAAATACAATCCTTATTTAAATGAAAGAACAATTTCAAAAATCACCTAAAAATTGGAAAATGAATATGTAATATTAAAAGCTAAAAAATAACTTAAATTTTAATACAATATTTCTGGGAATTTTGCCCTCTTTTTCCTGAATGATTTTAGTTCAACGTTTTCTGATATATTCTTATTATTATTTACCATTTTTGTTTTATATTTGTATTTGTAATTTTTATATTTAATTCAAATTACAAATACCATTTATTTACCAATGAAGAAAATTATGATACAAGTAAATAAAAAAAATAATAATTAAATAAAAAATTAAATTAAATCACAACAAAACCTATGAAATGAAATAAGATGAAAATTAAAACAAACACATTGAAAATAAATGTAAAAATAATACAAAGGATTAATATAAAAAAAGATTGTATTATTCTTAATTTTTTTTCAAACTAAAATAAACCTAAAGCTTTTATGTTTCATTATTTTGTCTTTTTTTAAGTCATTTTTGATGTTGATTTTTTACTTAAATATTGAATGTTTTTAAAGGATATTTTTATATAATTCAGTTAAACTAAAATTAGCCATAAAAAGAGGACAAAACTCCCAAAAAATATTGTTTTCAGATTTAAATATTTTTGACACTTTTTACATATTTCATTATTTTTAATTTCTTATTGATTTTTAAATTGATTTTTGACTGAAATCTTGAATGTTTATAACGGTATTTTTATATACAAAACGTATATGACCTTTTAGCTTTGAATTTTACCTTGGTTGTTTTTGAACGGAGATTTTTTCATAAAACTTTGCTATAAGAACATATTAGTGAATGGTAAAGTAAAATCAGTCATCAAAAAGAGGGCAAAACTAAGAAAAATATCGTAATCAAATTGAATTTTTTTTAACTTTTACATATTTCATTTATTTTCCTTTTTTAATAATTTCTAAATTGATTTTGTCTTAAATCATGAAAGTTTTTTTTCATTGCTTTCTAACGGAGTTTTTTGTATAAAATTATTCATCAAAAAGAGGGCAAAACTCCAAAAAAATATTGTGTTCAAATTGAAATATTTTTGAAACTGCTTACATATTTCATTTATTTTCTTTTTTTTATGATTTATTAAATTAATTTTTGACTGAGACCTTAAATGCTTTTATCAGAATTTTTCATACATACTTCATTTATTTTTTTTCTTTTTATAATGAGTTTAAATTGATTTTTATCTTAGTTGATTTTTAAGGTTGATTTTTAACATTTTTTTAAAACTCGGTTAGAAGAACATAGCTGTAAAAGTTAAACTAAATTCATTCAACATAAAGAGGGAAAATTTCCCAAAAAATATTGTATTCGAAATTGACGTATTTTCTAAAAGGTTTTATGCAATAATTTTCCCCCATTTTTTTAGGTGATTTTTGAAGTTGATTTTTTATCTAAACATTGATTGTTTTTTTTTTAACGGAGTTTCTTTTTATATATATAATTCTGTTATAATAATATATCTGTAAACGTTAAACTAAAATAAGTCATCAAAAAGAAGGCAAAACTCCCACCAAAAATAGTACTGATATTGAAATATTTTTTTAACTTTTTACATATTTCATTTATTTTCCGTCTCTTAATGATTATTTAAAATGATTTTTGACTGAAAAAAGGCTGCTTTTATTAGTGTTTTTATATGCAAAACGTATATGACCATTTAGCCTATAATTTTATCTGCATTGTTTTTGAACAGAGATTTTTTTCATAAAACTTTGTTAAAAGAATACATCCTTAAAATGTGAACTAAGATCAATCTTCAAAAAGAGGGTAAAACTACGAAAAATATCGTAATCGATTTTTTTTTTTTTTTTACTTTTACATATGTCATTTATTTTCCTTTTTTATGATTTTAAACTATTATTATTATTATTATTATTATTATTATTATTATTATTATTATTATTATTATTATTATTATTATTATTATTATTATTATTATTATTTTGGGTGAATTTAAATAAAGGAAATAGACAAATAAATATATAAAAATAAATAAATAAGTTAAAATAAATAGATAAATAAATAAAAATAAATAAATGAAAAAATAAAAAATAAATAAAAATAAATGAAAATAAAAAAATAAAATTAAATAAATAAATATATGAAAATAAATAAATAAAAATAAATAAATAAAAATATATATGAATAAATAAAAATATATTAAAATAAATAAATAAAAATAATAAAAAAATAAGAGAGAATAAAAATAAATAAATAAATAAAATAAAATAAAAATATGAAAATCAATAAATAGATAAATAAATAAAAATAAATATATAAATGAAAATGAATAAATAAAATTAAACAAATAAAAATTAATAAATAAAAATAAATAAATAAATAAAAATAAATAATTAGAAAGTAAATTAATAAAAATGAATGAAAATAAATAAATGAAAATATATAAATGAATAAAAATAAATAAATAAATA
>JANJGK010002250.1:57500-75000 GCA_039081455.1 Macrobrachium rosenbergii | reverse complement strand
TCAAAATGCCCGACACTGGACTGTAGTTTTGTACAGGGAGGTGCAAAGATGTCTGCTGCGGTTTCGAAACCACAGAACAATGCTAGTCCCTCGCATTCGGGAAATGATGCAACAGCGAAGACATGTGCACGAGTAGAATCAAAGAAAATTCCAGAGAGATCAGTCACAACGATACGTTGTTTTAATTGTGATAAACTAGGACATAGTAAATCAAATTGCAGAGTGAGATATTGTTCAGCTTGCAAATCTTCAGATCATGGGTGGAAATTTTGCCCAGCCACAAATAGAGATTATTCAGGGAAGTCACAGGAGAATTCCACATGATGCAAGTTCTAGATACACAAAGGAACAGCAGAATTTTCACAAGATAAGTTCGAAGACGGACACAGGATAATGACTAATCAGGTCTTAGAATCACCAGAACCTAGGCCGATTGTAAGGGGTTTTTCTAATGGCAGTGAAATTTCTATTTTCATTGATTCTGGTAGCTCAGTTAACTTAGTAAATGCTGACCTTTTTCACTCAAAGTTTCCAGAGTGCAAATTAGTCCCTACTAGTGAGACAGTGTGTGACGTACAAGCGAGGAAACTGAATATTTTAGGTTCGTCATTTCTTACGCTTTGTATCGGCGGAAAGACAATAGTAGAATCATTTTTGGTCATAGAAGGATTAGCGTTAGGTGAAATGGTTTTGCTAGGACACCCTTCTTGCGTGCGGCATAGCATCAACATTCTTACGGGAATTCAGGGGATTACAATAGGTGAGCCAGGTTGTTTTGTTCCATATATACACAGGAAAAAAACTTGTGAGAAACCTAAGACGCAGTCTGAGACATGTGTAACACAGTCATTAGAGAGTGAAGATATTCCGCGAGAGTCTTTCAAAGGATTTTTGTTGGAAGATATTGAATTGCAACCGCGAGTTCCTACATTGGTTAAAGTGTCGATGAAAGAGAAAAAGTTTCCTTTTCAAGTATGCGTTGTTGAGGGAACTGAGAAATTCAAAGACGTTGTGAGTACGGTGTCAGTAAATGAAGTTTCAGTCGCAGGCGTGACTACAGTAGAATTGGTGAGCTATCAAAACCCAGTGAAAAAATATCACAAGGGTACTTATGTAATTGATTTTGAAGAGTTTAAGGAAGAACATAAATTAGTGAGTTTTTGTGGAGACGGGAATATGTTTCCTAACGAGGAGCAACAGTTCCGAAGTCAGGTTCTGCATGAACACTTGGCTAAAGTTGATTATCCTGAATATTCAGATAAAGTAGAGAAAGTGTTGAAAGAATATCTAGATATAATTGCTTTGAAGGGAGATAAGCTAGGGGTTACAGATGTTTTAGAATATTCAATCCGCCTAGAAAAGGGTACCAACCCCATATATATTCCAGCATATCGAATTCCTTTTAAGATCAGAGAAGAAGTAGAAAAAGAAGTTCAGAGGTGGGAGTCGGAAGGCATTATTAGGCCGTCCAATTCTCCGTTTAATTTTCCTTTGCTTGCAGTTCCTAAGAAAGACGGTAACGTCAGAGTTTGTGTAGATTTTCGTAAATTGAATGAAAAAACATGCCCAGATAGATATCCTGTAGCTTGTTTGCCTGATTTGTTTGTTGAGATCGGTGGCAAGAATATATATTCATCTATAGATCTTATGCAAGGGTTTTTACAGGTTCCGCTTTGTGAGAGTAGCCGTAAATACACAGCATTTTCGGTACCAAAGGGACATTACGAGTTTAATAGGATGCCTTTTGGATTACAAGGGTCTCCAATAACATTTACTAGACTGGTTAACACAGTACTTCATACTTCATGGCTTGTTAGGAAAGTCGGTGTTTGTGTACATGGATGACATTCTCATATGCACAGATACGATTGAAGAACATCTAAAGGTGTTAAAAGATGTCCTCAAGCGATTACGGTTCGCTGGGTTAAAGGTCAAATTGGCCAAATGTGAGTTTCTGAAGAGGAAAATTGTCTATTTAGGACATGTTATCTCTAAAGAAGGAGTCAGAGTGAATGATGAGAAAGTGAAACTCATTGTGAATTTTCCAGTTCTCAAAACCAGGAAACAGATTCGTTTGTTCCTAGGTATGTCGGGTTTCTTTCGCCGTTTTGTGCGGAATTTTTCTACAATAGTGTCTCCATTGACAGATTTGTTACGAGGAGACGTTAAGTTTGTTTGGGGTGATAGTCAGCAATTAGCTTTTGAGAAGCTTAAGAACGCTTTGGTGAACCCACGTGTTTTGAAGTTTCCAGATTTTAGTCAACCGTTCACCTTAGTGACTGACGCGAGTCAGGAAGGTATAGGTGCGTGTTTGATGCAGAAATTTGAGGGGAAACTACACCCAATTGTTTTTATAGCAGAAAGTTCAAAACGCATAGTAGTAACGAAAGGCTGATGTCAGTTGTGGACAAGGAGGCTTTCGCAGTCGTCTCTAGCCTTGTTCATTTTAAGATGTTGTTGGGAAATAAAGTTGAGATTTTTACAGATCATCAACCGTTGTTAGAGCTTTTTAATAAGCCAAATTTGTCGCCCAAGAGAGCACGTTGGTTTCTGACATTGAAATATTTTGATGCAAACCTCAAATACATTGAAGGTAAGCATAATGTAGTTGCAGATGCATTGAGCAGATATTTTCCGGTCGAGGATGAGGGAGTACACACCGAATCCTGTGTGGGAGAAGAGAGTAAATATTTGGTGTCTAATGTCTCTGATACTAGTAGTTCTGAGATATCGCATGTAGAGGACATACACGTTTCTACAGTGCATACTTCGGGGAGAAATAGTGAGTCGGCAGTCTCGGAAGAGATTGTTGTTTGTGATATTGAGGGTAACGCCGTGTGTTATATTACGGGTGAAAATGTCACTTGGGACATAGGCTTGCTCGAACAAAAGCAAGATGAAGATAAATTGTTGTCGGATGCTAAGGCATTTCTTAGGGGAGTTTCACCGAAGAAAGGGTGTAAGTTGCCTTTTTCTGGTCTAGAGTTGGAGAATAATTTATTGGTGAGGAAAGTTAAGTATAACTTGCGAAGTACTCAAAGCATGGGTGAAATTACACAAATCATCGTGCCAGAGAGTCTAGTACCACAAGTTCTAGACATTGTACATTGTAAATTTGGTTCTCCTCATTTAGATGTGGACAAGACGTATGAAAAGTCAGGTCAAAGTTCTTTTAGAAAAATATGTTTTCCGCAGTAGAAGCCTTTGTGAAGAAGTGCGCTATTTGCAATGCGAATAAGCCAGCGACGTCAGTGTCGTGTCGTTTGGGTTCATATCCCATACCACATAGGCCGTTTCAGAGAGTGCATATGGATATTCTGGGTAACTTCTCAGAGTCTGCTTATGGTTATAGACATTTATTAGTAGTTGTTGACGAGTTAACTCGTTTTGTTGAGATTTTCCCACTGAAGTACAAATCAGCTGAGGAAGTAGCTATAGCGTTCTTTAAGGGGATAATTTGTCGATATGGTGTTCCTGAATGTCTGCTCACAGACAATGGTAGGGAATTTGTTAATAAGACTTTAGACAGTCTTGCTAATTTACTGGGAATAAAGAAAGTGTCTATAATCCCGTATAGACCAGAAGCGAATGGGTTATGTGAGAGGGCGAATCGGAAAGTAATCGAAGCTTTGCGCATGACGGTGGGTGGTTCCGATACACATTGGGACAGATCTTTGGATGAAGTGCGATATAGTATCAATACTATGATGAATGACACAATTAAGGTATCTCCAGCAGAAGCTTTGTATGGGTACAAGTTGAAAGGACCTTTTGATTTCTTACCAGAGCGAGTTCAGGGTGATGTTACGGTCACTTCGTTGATAAATACAGCATGAGAAAGATTTGCACGTATCAGTAAAGAACTTGAACTTAGTTCGCGCGCAATGGTAGAGAAAAGTAACGCGAAATCGAGGGGAGTAGCTCTTTCGATGGGTGATAGAGTGTTTGTTAAAGTGAATGTTCGGAATGATCTGAATTATAAATTAAGTCCGAAGTTCCACGGACCTTTTGAGATTGTAGAGATCAAAAGAGGGAATAGATTTGTAGTAAAAGATGTAAATACTGGGGTGACGAAATTGACCCATATTTCGAAGTTGAAGAAAGTTGGGATGTAATGGAACGTTTGTATATAGTCATGTAAGGGGATATTTGTATATAGTTAGAGGGATAAATGGGATGATGTTTGTATATATATATGATATTTATTTATTTTTTTTTGTCTCTTGTTCATTTTAGATGCTGAAGCTCTTAGTGATAGTCCTGGTGAGCGTTGTAGTGTGGGGGTCACAAGAAGTTCGTTTAGCACCAGGCGTAGTAGTTGAGGAAGATCATGAAGTCTGGTTGGCTTCGGACCGTGTGACCATAAGTGTGGAATTTGACAATTTAGGTTCAGCCAGGAAGGAATTGAACGATTCCAAGGATAGGTTGCACCAAATGAGAAGGACGTTAGGCGAAATAGAGAGTAAGAGAACTCTGCCAGTCTCTTTAACTAGATTAATGAAAGAAGTGAGAATAACACTAGATAGAGTTGATAAAGGGATAGACAAAACATTAGAATGGATTCCTGACATTACTCCAGGTAATTCACCCTCTGTAGAGAAAAGCAGACGTAAAAGGGCAGCACCTTTAGTTATAGGCGTGGGTGTGATTGCTGCGATTGGAGCTATGTCAGTAGCCAGTTTAGTCAAAGTGGCAGAGGTTGAAAAAGAACTATCAGCTCAGGTGAAACAGTTAAATAATTTGCAAGAAAGTAATGAGAAATTGAGAAATGGGTTTGAAACAGTTAGACAGTCTTTGAACGAGTTGTCAGTTACAGTTGAAGGTTTGAGAGAAGATCTTGATGTGACAATAGCGTTTTTTACGATCCAATATACTCTTCTTAATATTGAGAAAGAAGCTGATTCTGTAAGGATAGAAGTGCAAACCCAAATAAAAGCAATTGTTGCTGCAGCGGATGGTCATGTGTACGGTAATGTGTTACCTTTAGGGTCATTAGAAAATGTTTTAAGGAATTCCGCTTACCTCCATGGGGCGAAAGTTTTATTTTCGGGAAAGATTTGTATTTATATTATAATGTTTTGAGAGTGAGACTGTCTGATCGGGGATTATTAATATATGTTCCTGTCAGTACCATGAAACCTTTCCTTAGCTTTGTTATTAGACCTTTTCCAAGTGCTTTTGGAGACTCAGTAGTGATATGGGATGGATTAGAGACTATGTTCATTTTGGGAGATCAATATCAAGGTTCGGGAGTTGATTGTAAGGCAAGTTGTACTTTAGTTAGAGAGAAGTATGTGTGTGACAGTAGTATTTTCCAGTTGCGAGTTGTATCTGTGGGTGGTTGTGAGTTGTCTTTAGTTCATAGACAGACTCCGACAGAATGTGACTTTAGACAGTTCCTGCGAGATTACCACATTGTGTCCACCAGCACCCTTACTGCCGTGTTTTGCAAGGAGTGTGCAGTTACAATGATGTGCCAGGGCAACAAGTCGACATCATTCGTTCTTCAAGGATCCAAGCTGTTTGATGCTGCATGCCATGTGATGTCAACGAACTTCTTGGTTATCAGCCGTGCTGTATTCAACAGTTCCGAGAAGATAATTATGCGTCATATGCATAACGAGAATTTGGTAGTGGCGGTACCTACAACCAAGGTGCCAATGACTGTTCCACCGTTGGAAGACATCGACGATCCCGTGATGTTCGAGTATCAGGAATATATTATGCCGACAATTTTAATTGTCTTAATAGCTATTTTACTGATAATTCTTGTTGTGGGGGTAGTAAAGCTTATTCATGTTTGTAAGATTACATGTAAAGGCTCTAAGAACACAACCCCAGTGACTTTGGAAGTGCATCATGAGAGCAGTCCTTAAAGCTGCAGTGCAGTAGACATTGCTAATTGAGCATAGCTCTATTTTGTTATGGTTTATAGATATGTTTTTTTATTAGTTCGCCATTAAGAGAGCGAGACGCTCTTATGGGGTGGCCGAGCCCTATTTAAAGGACACATATATGCATTTCATAGCTTCAATGCTTTAAGATGTTATCGTGGAAGGTTAGGAGTGAGAGCGAACTAGGGCGAGAAGTTTGATGCAAGATTGCTGAAACAGTGCATAGTTTGATTCCTCAGCTCTTTGCGCGAGAAGCTCAGCAATATTGGAGATCAGGTGATCTCCGAAGCGCTAGGTATATTCGTGAGTACGTGCGTTACTTTGATCTAGATTATGCCAAAATCTGCCCTAAAAGTGAGTTTGATCGTTCATTAACGTGATAGAACTGCAGTTGTCCAGTCATAACTTTGAAGTGGTTCCAGGCTTTGAAAATCGGCAGATAAGGTAGAGTCTCAAATCTCTGTTTTTATAGGAGGAAATTGAACTTGTGATTTTTACCATGACTTTCTAATCATTATGAACTTATGAACTGGTGTGGGAAATTTAATATGAATATTCATACCTCTTTTATATTATTATTTTGTTATGTTACGTTTGCCATATCTTGGCTATGCATTTTATACTTTCTATTATTGTGTTTTGTATTTCATATATTTTTGGGAGTTTTCTATCATGTTTAATTCTTTCAACAGATGTCTGTGGACTTGTGGGAATAACATGGTGGACTTGTGGAAATAGCTGGGTGGTTTGATAAAGGGGACACATGCAAGTCATTTGCAATGTCAGTCTCTTTATGTGGTAGACCTTTTTTTTGACATGACGTTTAGTTGTTGATTTGGGAGTATGTGAGATTTAGTGTATTTCCAGGCTATTAGCCATAATGAGACTTCTTTAGTCAGAAGTGCTTTGCAGTTTAGAGTTTGGTTATCTGACTCGATAATTCATTTATTATGCATTTTAATCTTTGCTTTGTTTTATTCATTTATTGTTGGGTTATTTGAATAATAAACCTATTTTTGTAGGAAAGATTGTGTTTCTTTAAATGGTCCATTTAATTACTTGTGAGAATGAGTGAGGTCAGAGAGAGAGAGAGAGAGAGAGAGAGAGAGAGAGAATCGGTAAACTGTGTGAGAGAGAGAGAGAGAGAGAGGCTGAGAGAGAGAGAGAGAGGGGAAAAAAATGCGAGTGAGATCAGGGTTGAACCTTTTTACGTCTTTTTCCTGAAGTTAGATTGCTAAGATCACGTTACGTACACTTCCAAAACAAGTGTTGATCTGTTCCCTGTAACAGATAAACAAAAATAAATAAAAAAAATAAATAAATAAGAACAAATAAATAAAAATAAATAAATAAAAGTAAATAAAATAAATAAATAAATAAAAGTAAATAAGAACGTAAAAAAAATAAATAAATAAATGAAAATAAATAAATTAAAATGAATAAATAAATGAAAGAAAATAAATGAAAAAATGAAAATAAATAAGTAAATAAATAAAAATAGATAAATAAATGAATAAAAATAAATAAATAAATAAAAATAAATAAATAATAAAAAATAAATAAATAAAATTACATAAATAAATAAAAATGAATAAAAATACATAAAAATAAATAATAATAACTAAATAAATAAAAATCAATAAATAAAAATAAAAAATAAATAAAAATAAATAAACAAATAAAAAAATTTAAATAAAAATAAATAAATAAAAATAAACAAATAAAAATAAATGAAAATAAATAAACTGAAAATAAATAAATAAACATAAATAAATAAATAAACATATAAATAAATAAATAAAAAAAAATGGAAAATAAAAAATAGAAATAAATTAATAAATAAAAATAAATAATAAATAAATAAATAAAAATTAATAAATTAAAAAAATAAATACATAAAAATAAATGAATAAAAATAAAGAAATAAATAAAAATAAATACAAGTAAATAAAGAAATAAAAATAAATAAATAAATAAAAATAAATAAAAATGAATAAATAAATAAATAAAAAATAAAAATGAATAAATAAATAAATAAAAAATAAAAATAAATAAATAGAAATAAATAAATAAATAAATGAAAATAGATAAATAAACGAATGAAAATAAATGAAAATAAATAAATACATAAAAAATAAATAAATAAATAAAAATAAATAAATAATAAATAAAACATAACTAAATAAATAAATAAATATATAAAAATAAATAATAAAACAATAATTAAATAAAAATAAATAAATAAACAAAAATAAAAAAATGAACAGAAATAAATAAATAAATAAATAAAAAATTAATATATTAGTAAAAAATAAACAAATAAATTAAAAAAATTAATTAAGATAAATGAAAAATAAAAATAAATAAATAAACTTAAATAAATAAATAAAAAAATAAAATAAATAAATAAATAAATATATAAATAAATAAATAAATAAATAAATAATTAATAAAAATATAAATAAAATAATTTTTAATAAATAAAAAAATAACTAAATAAAAAAAAATAAAAATGAATAAATAAAAAATCAATAAATAAATAAAAAAATAAATAAATAAAAATAAATATAAAATAATAAAGTAATAAAAATAAATAAATAAATAAAAATAAATATATAAAAATAAATGAAATTAAATAAATTAAAATGAATAAATAAATAAATTGAAAAAATGAAAATAAATAAATATAAAGAAAATAAATAAATAAATTATTAAAAAGAAATAAAAAAAAGTAAATAAATAAATAAAAGTAAATAAATAAAAAATAAATAAATAAATAAAAATAAGTAAATAATTATAAATAAATAAATAAATAAATAAATAAATAAATAAATAAATAAAAATAAATAAATAATATTAAATGAAAAACTTTAACCAGAACCTGATAGTGGCCAATCCTCTATCGTTTCCAGAAGCACAATTATGAAACTTTTACCAGTACCAAGAGGTGACCTATTCTCTATCATTTCCAGAAGCACAATTATGAAACTTTAACCAGTACCAAGTGGTGGCCTATTCTCTATCGTTTCCAGAAGCACAATTATGAAACTTTAACCAGAACCTGGTGTAGGCCTATCCTCTATCGTTTCCAGAAGCACAATTATGAAACTTTAACCAGAACCTGGTGGTTGCCTATCCTCTATCGTTTGTAGAACGAACAATTATGAAACTTTAATCAAGACCCCCAAGTGGTGGCCTATTCTCTATAGTTTCCAGAAGGAACAATTATGAAACATTAACCAAGACCCCCAAGTGGTGGCCTATCCTCTATCGTTTCCAGAAGGAACAATTATGAAACTTTAACCTCCACCCCAAAGTGGTGGCCTGTCCTCTATTATTTCCAGAAGCAGAATTATTAAACTTTAAACAGCACCCCCAGTGGTGGCCTATCGTCTATCGTTTCCAGAAGCACAATTATGAAACATTAACCAGGACCAAGTGGTGTCCTATCCTATATCGTTTCCAGAAGCACAATTATGAAAATTTAAACAAGACCAAGTGGTGGCCTATCCTCTATTGTTTCCAAACACACAATTATGAAACTTTAACATCCTCCCCCAGTGGTGGCATATCCTCTGTCGTTTCCTGAAGCACAATTATGAAACTTTAACCAGCACCCCCAGTGGTGGCCTATCCTCTGTCGTTTCCTGAAGCACAATTATGAAACTTTATCCAAGACCCACAGTGGTGGCATATCCCCTGTCGTTTCCAGAAGCACAATTATGAAACTTTAACCACGACCCCCAAGTGGTGCCTATCCTCTGGTCGTTTCCTGAAGCAAAATTATGAAACTTTAACCTACACCCCCAGTTGTGGTCTATCAACAGTCATATCGAGAAGCGCAATTATGAAACTTTAACCAAGACCCCCAGTGGTGGCCTATCCTCTGTCGTTTCCTGAAGCACAATTATGAAACTTTAACCAACACCCCCTAGTGGTGGCCTATCCTCTGTCGTTTCCAAAAGCACAATTATGAAACTTTAACCAGCACCCACCACTAATGGCCTATCCTCTGTCGTTTCCTGAAGCACAATTGTGAAACTTTAACCAACAACCCCCACTGGCGGCCTATCGTCTGTCGTTTCCAGAAGCACTATTATGAAACTTTAACCTCCTCCCCCTAGTGGTGGCCCATCCTCTGTAGTTTCCTGAAGCACAGTTATGAAACTTTAACCACGACCCCCCAGTGGTGGCCTATCCTCTGTCGTTTCCAGAAGCACAATTATGAATCTTTAACCATGACCCACCAGTGGTGGCCTATCCTCTGTCGTTTCCAGAAGCACAATTATGAAACTTTAACCTCCACCCGCCGTGGTGGCCTATTCTCTGTCGTTTTGTGAAGCACAATTATGAAACTTTAACCTCAACCCCAAGTGGTGGCTATTCTTTGTCGTTTCCTGAAGCACAATAATGAAACTTTAACCTCCTCCCCCCAATGGTGTCCTATCCTCTGTCGTTTCCTGAAGCACAATTATGAAACTATAACCAACACCCTCCAGTGGTTACCTATCCTCTGTCGTTTCCTGAAGCACAAGTATGAAACTTTAACCACTACCCCCTAGCGGTGCTTATCCTCTCTCATTTCCTGAAGCACAATTATGAAAGTTTAACCACGACCCACCAGTGGTGGCCTATCTTCTGTAGTTTCCTGAAGCACAATTATGAAACTTTAACCACACACACCCGTGGTGGCCTATCCTCTGTCGTTTTCAGTAGCACAATTATGAAACTTTAACCTCCACACCCAGTGGTGGCCTGTCCTCTCGTCTCCAGAAGCACAATTTTAAAACTTTAACCTCAACCCAAAGTGGTGACCTATCCTCCACCATTTCCAGAAGCACAATTATGAAACTTTAACCAGCACCCCCCAGTGGTGGCCTATCCACTGTCGTTTCCAGAAGCACAATTATGAAACTTTAACCACGACCACCCAGTGGTGGCCTATCCTCTGTCTATTTCTGAAGCGCAATTATGAAACTTTAACCACTACCCCGCAGTGGTGGCCTGTCCTCTGTCTATTTATGAAGCGCAATTATGAAACTTTAACCTCCCCCCTCCCCCCCCCCCCCGCAATGGTGGCCTATCCTCTGTCGCTTCCAGAAGCTCAATTATGAAACTTTAACTTCCTCCCCCCAGTGGTGGCCTATCCTCTGTAGTTTCCTGAAGCACAATTATGAAACTTTAACCACAACCCCCAGTGGTGGCCTATCCTCTCGTCTCCAGAAACACAATTATAAAACTTTAACCTCAACCCCCTGTGATGGACTATCCTCCATCATTTCCAGAAGCACAATTATGAAACTTTAACCAGCACCCCCCAGTGGTGGCCTATCCTCTGTCGTTTCCAGAAGCATAATTATGAAACTTTAACCTCGTCCCCCGAGTGGTGGCCTATCCTCTGTTGTTTCCTGAAGCACAACTATGAAACTTTATCCTCCATCCCCAGTGGTGGCCTATTCTCTGTCGTTTCTAGAAGCACAATTATGAAACTTTAACCTCCTCCCCTCAGTGGTGGCCTATCCTCTGTCGTTTCCTAAAGCACAATGATGAAACTTTAACCCCCACCCCCCGTGGTGGCCTATATTCTGTCATTTATAGAAGCACAAGTATGAAACTTTAACCTTCAACCCCCGTAATGGGGTCTATGTATTAGTCACAACTCTAAAAAAACCTGTGAATAATTATGGATTAATGATGACGACAACAATAATTCCCAGAAACCAATATTGTCATTCACAGTTCATCAACGTGAATAAAAAGAGGGTATGATAACAAGAGTCCTGACAAATGATGAATGAAGAAGCAGGTGATTAATGTATATATAAAAAATATTGATTCAAGAAGTAGTTTCACTCACCTGATTGTGAGAAGTTCCTGTCTCACCTCTTCTCATTCGAGTAGGGTAAAGTGAGATGCGTCAAGCAGTTGGGGAGGGGGGTGGGCGGCAATGTTGGAAGGACTACGCCCGAATTTGCCATTGTAGTGCGCTCGGGGATGACACCAGTCGCCTCATCGTCAGCTTTGTAAAAACATTGACGTCCTGTCACGACTGTTTCTTTATTCAGTGACACCATCACCAAGATTATCAGATGAGGCTCATTGTCATCAATATCACTATCATCTGACCGCGAAACATCTTCCCAAAAAGAGCTGGATCTCTGCCACAGAGGCCACCGACGCCCAGACAGATAATTTTCTCTTTTTACTGTTTTCTACACTATCCGGAGGGACAGGCCCCCCGCCCACAAGCCACACGCCCACAGAATCTACGTTGTCTCAACTCAATACAGCAGCAATACTATTGCCCGATGACTGATAATAATATTATCCTTGTCGTTGGCGATAAAGTTGAAGGAACGCGGAAAGGACTCCCCGAATCACATAACAATAACAAAAGCGCTGGTTGGCCTGCCACTCGCAGCACCATGTGTCTCTAAATAATAACAATTCCGTATAACGGGCCCCCAGAAAAATGCTTCTCAGATTAGTTGGCCCACTTCATGGCGTGTAACAATATTATTATCGTTAAAGAAACTGACTCTACAGAAACAGGTGAGTTGTGACTTGCGTCGGGGAAAACACTCTTTCTATCAAAAGCAATTCTCAAATGTAATAAAGGTGGCTCACAGCGTTATTCTTTAACCACATTTTCAATGAATCCAGTTCCAACCCGAATTTCAATGTAAGTGGCGCATAACATGTTTCTCGACTGATGGACACGTGTGATTGCTATCGTCATTTAGGGAGAAATTATATCTGAATTTGGAGAGAGAGAGAGAGAGAGAGAGAGAGAGAGAGAGAGAGAGAGAGAGAGAGAGAGAGAGATTCCACTGCAGTTTGACCATACATAACCCGGTTACTATATTCATTTACTTGCACGTTATAGAACCATGCTCTTTTCCAAATGTCCAAGAAGGAAACCACTTTGACATGTTCAGCTGGTTACTGTAATATAATAATAATAATAATAATAATAATAATAATAATAATAATAATAATAATAATAAAGTTGACTGGACAGCAGGGAATTGGAAGGAGGGCCAAGTAGAGGGACAAAAATGAAGGAAGACAGGTCACGGTGGTGGGGGGAAACCTTTTAGGCCGATGTGATTCTTCGTCCTCCTTCGTCCATCGGCTGGTTTCCATAACAAGGAGACAAGGAATGAAGTCTTCTTTCTGCAGAGCGTGGGCGTGTATGGGTGTGGGAAGGTGTCGGTTTGTGTGGGGGGAAAAGGGTTGGGAGGCAAAAGGCCTCAAGAACGATTCAAAACGAACGGACGGCCATCTTAATTAACGTCTCCCTCCAGTTCTCCTGTTCACATCGCTTGATTGGCTCTGACTTCGTCTTCGGCTGGAGCCCGTCAACCGTGGCATGAGGCGGTCCTTAATTCATTATATCCTTTCGTACTTAAATCCTTAAGTGTCAGTCGCTTCATGATTCTCTGTTACTTGGCACTTACAAAGAGTGCCATCATCACTACTTTTGTTAAGTTGAAGTCAGGATCGGAGTTCTGCACACGAACGCAGTGGACGTCTTCTACGTTACATTTCCACTGACCTCTCTCTCTCTAGACACTTAGACCATCTCTCTGTCTCTCTCTCTCTGTCTCTCTCTGTCTCTGTCTCTCTCTCTCAAGCCAATGAAACCAGGCAAATAACACCATATTCAATTGACCAACAACCTCCATTTCGAATGTCGAATCTGGACCATCTTTAAAAAGGCTCTCATTTGATTGATGTGAAGCTTTCATTTTCACTGCTTAAAAACGTCCCTCAGGAACGAGAAAAATGACACAAAATATCCCATTGTTTATGATATCAAAATATATATCTATCTAAGCGAGGTCATGTTGAAAGGTCCCTCCATGTCATGTGATTGGAATCTGAATAAAACCGGCCAAACGACAAAGGGGATATTATTTATGGGGTTTTCCAGGTGAAGTCTCGACTGACATTAAACAGGTCATTAAACTCTATCCTTCGGCGAGCAGGTCACACCTGTGACCATTTAAGTTGGGGGAGGGTGCCTTGCCCTCCATTCATTGTACGCCGTCAGTTGTTGCTGTCCATTGGATAAGTCTGAGAGCCTTCCTGTGCTAAAGAGAGAGAGACTGAGTGTGTGTGTGTGTGTGTGCGTGTACGGAACTGCTCCCATACAACCCTCTCCACCACTTCCTCCCACACCATTCCCAACACCCGCCTCGAACAACTCGACTGAGAATCGGGCGGGAACTTTATATAAGCCTCTCATAGTTCAGGATGATGTGCATTTCCTTCATTGAATTATTATTATTATTATTATTATTATTATTATTATTATTATTATTATTATTATTATACTGAAATGAAGGTGAATACGGCGATCACCCCCCCCCCCCGCCCCACCCCCTGAATATCTGATTGATAGCCATGACTCCTTTTCCCTCAGATGGAGAAGGAGAGGGATGGAGACAGACACACGAGAGAGAGAGAGAGAGAGAGAGAGAGAGAGAGAGAGAGAGAGAGAGAGAGAGAGAGAGATTGTGTCCCTCTTGAGAAAATCAGCCGATAAGAGAAGAAAAATCACTGAGGCCGATAATAAATTGCCCGCCATGACCTCTCTCTCTCTCTCTCTCTCTCTCTCTCTCTCTCTAACCGACGCTCGCAAGACTGACGCTCACTGACGCCCGCAAGAGTGACGCTCGGAAGACTGACTCTTGTTAGACTGACACATGCAAGACTGACACTCACTGACGCTCATTATACTGACACATGCAAGACTGACATTCACTGATGCTCGTTAGACTGCCTTCTGCAATGATAATGCTCACTAACGCTCGTTAGACTGACGTGTGCAAGACTGATGCTTAAGTGAGGCTTGTTAGACTAACACTCGCAAGACTGACGCTCATTAGACTAGTGCTCATTAGAATGACGCTAGCAAAACTGACGTTCACTGATGCTCATTAGACTGACACATGCAAGACTGACATTCACTGATGCTCGTTAGACTGACGCCCGCAAGAGTGACGCTCGTTAGACTGACGCTCAGAAGACTGACTCGTTAACTAACACATGCAAGACTGACAACTCACTGATGCTTATTAGACTGATACATGCAAAACGTCCACTGACGCTCGTTAGACTACCTTCTGCAATGATGACGCTCACTATTGCTCGTTAGACTGATGTATACAATGATGACGCTCACTAATGCTCGTTAGACTGACGTATACAATGATGACGCTCACTAATGCTCGTTAGACTGACGTATGCAAGACTGACACTCAGGAAGGCTTGTTAAACTGGCACTCACAAGAATGATGCTCGCAAGACTGATGCTCATTAGATTGATGCTCGTTAGACTGACCCTCGCAAGTCTGACACTCATTAGACTAAGACTCACTAATGATCGCTAGACTGCAAATCGCAAGACAGACGCTCTTTAGACTGACGATCGTGAATCTGATACTCTTTAGACTGATGCTCCCAAGACTGATGGTTGTTAGACTGACACTTGCAAGACTGATGCCCTCAAGACTGACGCTCACTCACAATCTTTCTCTCCCTCAGTTGCCTTATTATTATTATTATTATTATTATTATTATTATTATTATTATTATTATTATTATTATTATTATTATTATTATTAAAAGTGGTTGTAATGACGTCATCGCATTACGTAAGAAGAAAAAGCGTATTTTTCCTTACTTTTCTTTTTTCCTCACTTGATGACGTCATCGGAGAATCTGAGTAGGTCCTTCCCCTCACAAAGGTGACCCTAAAGGGTGGTTCCCCTAGGGTGCCTTGGGTCCCCTCACCCTTGTGGTTCAGACCCTCCTCAGGCCCACTTCCCTAGCCTGGCAGGAAACCTGCCTGCCTCCAGGGAAGCAGCCTCTGAGGAGGATCTTCCCCAATCAAGTGTGCCTTCAAGGGAAGGCAACCTTAGGGGGCCTTGGGGCCCCTCAGCCTTGTGGTTCAGGCCCTCCTCAGGCCCGCTTCCCTAGCCTGGCAGGAAACCTGCCTACCTCCAGGGAAGCAGCCCCTGAGGAGGATCTTCCCCAATCAAGGGTGCCTTCAAGGGAAGGCATCCTTAGGGGGCCTTGGGGCCCCTCAGCCTTGTGGTTTAGACCCTCCTCAGGCCTGGTTCCCCAGCCTGGCAGGAAACCTGCCTACCTCCAGGGAAGCAGCCTCTGAGGAGGATGTTCCCCAGTCAAGGGTGCCTTCAAGGGAAGACTTACTTAGGGTGCCTTGGGGCCCCTCAGCCTTGTGGTTCAGGCCCTCCTCAGGCCCACTTCCCCAGCCTGGCAGGAAACCTTCCTACCTCCAGGGAAGCAGCCTCTGAAGAGGATCTTCCCCACTCAAGGGTGCCTTCAAGGGAAGGCATCCTTAGGGCGCCTTGGGTCCCCTCAGCATTGTGGTTCAGGCCCTCCTCAGGCCCACTTCCCCAGCCTGGCAGGAAACCTGCCTGCCTCCAGGGAAGCAGCCTCTAAAGAGGATCTTCACTAGTCAAGGTTGCATTCAAGGGAAGGATTCCTTAGGGCGCCTTGGGACCCCTCAGCATTGTGGTTCAGGCCCTCCTCAGGCCAGCTTCCGCAGCCTGGCAGGAAGCCTGTGCCAACCTCGAGGGAAGCAGCCTCTGAGGAGGATCTTCCCCAGTCAAGGGCAACTTCCAGGGAAGGCATCCTTAGGACACCATGGGGCCCCTCAGCCTTGTGGATCAGGCCCTCCTAAGGCTCACTTCCCCAGCCTGGCAGGAAACCTGTGCATACCTCCAGGGAAGCAGCCTCTGAGGATGATCTTCCCCAGTCAAGGGTACCTTCAAGGGAAGGCATCCTTGGGGCGCCTTGGGGCCCCTCAGCCTTGTAGTTCAGGCCCTCCTCAGGCCTGCTTCCCCAGCCTGGCAGGAAACCTGCCTACCTCCAGGGAAGCAGCCCCTTATGAGGATCTTCCCCAGTCAGGGGTGCCTTCAAGGGAAGGCATCCTTAGGGCGCCTTGGGACCCCTCAGCCTTGTGGTTCAGGCCCTCCTCAGGCTTGCCTCCCCAGCCTGGCAGGAAACCTGCCTACCTCCAGGGAAGCAGCCTCTGAGGAGGGTCTTCCCCAGTCAAGGGTGCCTTCAAGGGAAGGCATCCTTAGGGCGCCTTCAGGCCCTCAGCCTTGTGGTTCAGGCCCTCCTTAACCCTACTTTTTGAATATGACATCCAATCTCTGAAGGCTTCAAGGCGACTCGAAGGATTTTGATCGTGCTTCTGGAGACTGAAGTTGGAGTTCCACTGAGCTCTAGCGCTGGGGGCATGAGCGAATGGCTCTTCTTCTCTCGCGCCTTTCCACCAGGAACTGAAACCGAAGGATTCTGAAGCACTTTCAAGGGAGACTCCGAAGGTTTTATGCAATTTCAGCATCGCTGCAACCACTCCTTTGCTCTCTTTTCCTGATATACATGGCGTTTCTCTCGTGCCTGCAGGAACTGGAGACTGACTGAAGGAAGGATTTGAAGACGGCGAAAGTCCTCTTGATTCCTTTGAGACTTCACCGATCTGTTGATCCAAATAGTAATTCTGGCATTACGAATATCTATCTCTCTCTCTCTCTCTCTCTCTCTCTCTCTCTCTCTGTTTTCTTCTC
>JANJGK010002250.1:45000-52500 GCA_039081455.1 Macrobrachium rosenbergii | reverse complement strand
AAAGCTATAAAGGTATACAATGCTTTGGACGATTCGGTGGCTAGGGACTATCATAGGGTTAAGTCCATAGTTTTGAAAGCGTATGATTTGGTGCCCGAGGCCTACCGGCTTAAATTTAGAAATTCGGTTAAAACTCCAACTATATCTTTTGTGGAGTTTGCTCGAATGAAGAGGGAACAGTTTTACGAGTGGTTGAAGAGTAGGCAGGTAATTTCGGTAGGTGCTCTGAAAGAATTGATCCTCCTGGAAGAGTTTAAGAAAGCCTGCGGGAGAGAATTGAGGGTGCATTTAGAAGAGGTTAAGGCTGACACTTTAGATCGTGCAGCCCAAATTGCAGACGAGTTTGTGCTAACCCATAAATCAGAGTCTAGGGATTTCCAAGCACGAAGTCATAATAATCCCGATCCCAGGTCACCTGATAACAGTAATAATAATCGACTTTCTTCCAGGAATTCTAATAATCCATCATTTAGGAATAATAATAGCAATTTATCTTTTAACAGGAACCAAAACAATGTTGGATTTTTCAATCAAAATAAGGGTTCAAGAAATTTGGTGTCTCAGGGTTCCAGGGTGATTAGTAATTCCCAAAATAATAATAATGGTAATAGGGGTAATTTTGTAAATTTTAATAACAGGAATTTCAATGATAATAGGAATTTACGTGATGTAACTTGTTACTGGTGCAATAAGGTTGGTCACGTTCAGGCTCAATGTAACGCTCGAAGGAAATACCTTCAGCAGAATAACAATTCGTATAGTCCTGTGTCTCTGGTTGCAGATGGCCCTGTAAAGTCTCCTGTTTTTGTTTCGGAACCGAATGATGCCTGTAAGAATAGGATTGGTAATAATAATAGTGGTAAGGACGGTGTTGTGAAACCCGATGATGGAAATTTGTGACTCAAGTATAATAAGTATATTTGGCCTGGTAAAATTGTAAATGATGATAAGGTTTGCTCGGTAAGATTTTTAAGAGATACTGGGTCCGCTCGTTCTCTTATTTTGAAGCAGTCGCTTAGGGATTTGATTAAACCTACTGGTAATTTTGTGATATTAAGTGGTTTCCCAAACACTGTATTATCAGCTCCATTGGTGAAGGCCAGGTTAGTTTTTCCTGGATACGACAGGGTAACTGAATTAGCGGTTGTGGATATACTTCCTGTACCAAATATTGATGGTATACTGGGTAATGATATGTTGGATCAAAAAGGTAATGAATTATTCCCAATTCTCTCGATACATGCCTACCCTGTAGCTGTGACTACCCGTGCTGCGGCAAGGGCTGGTGATTTAATTAGCAATGACACTGAAGGTGATTTAAGGTTATGTAATTTGGATGTAGAAGTAGAGAGACCCGGGTCCGTAGAAGATAGTTGTAATGTTAGTAGTAGTTGTGATATTCCATTTATGAAACCTGATTGGGATAGACATGTTTTTGTAAAAGCCCAGAAGGAAGAGTTCAACTTTGAATTGGGTGATGAGTCTGATCTAACAAGACCTAAGTTTGTTTTAATTAGGGGTTTATTATATAGGGTGAGTCGTCCTTCTGTGGATGATTTGGATCAAACCTCAAGACTTGAGCAAATTGTAGTACCTTCCAGATTTCATGAATTTATTTTAAATATGTCTCATTGTGATTCCTTTGCAGGTCATTTTGGAGTGGGGAAAACTTTTAAGAAATTGGCAGAGAATTATTGGTGGCCTGGTATGAAATCGTCGGTAAAGAAATTTGTGAAAAGCTGTGAAATATGTCAAGTGATGGGTAAACCCAACCAACCGATTCCTAAAGCTCCTTTAAATCCAATACCAGCTATTGGGGAACCATTTTCGGAGCTGGTCATTGACGTGGTTGGGCCTTTGCCCAAAACAAAAACTGGGTTTATGTATATTTTAACTATTATGGATCGAGCTTCTAGGTTCCCAGAGACCTTTCCATTGAGGAGTATAACGTCTAAAATTGTGTTTGATAAACTGGTTGAATATTTTTCTAGGTATGGTCTCCCTCGTGTTATTCAGACCGATTGTGGTACGAATTTCACGAGTAAGGTATTTAGGGGTAAATGTGCTGAACTGGCCATTCAGCACATTACCAGCGTACCTTATCATCCGGAGAGTCAAGGGGTGGTGGAGAGGTTTCACCAGACCCTTAAAACAATTATAAAGAAGTATTGTTATGGAAAAGGAAACGAGTGGGATAAGGCTCTCCCATTCGCCCTTTTTGCTATTCGTAATCACCCAAATGCGTCTACAGGTGTAGCCCCTTTTGAGTTAATTTTTGGGCATAAGATACGGGGTCCGTTGGAGGTTCTGGGTGAAATTCTTAGGTCCGAGCAAAAAGGAAAAATGAAAATTGGTGAATTTATGGATGGTTTGAGAAATAGGTTGAATATGGCTTGGGAGTTTGCCAAGGAAAACTTAAGTTCTTCCCAGGTTAGAATGAAGCAAAATTTTGATAGGAAGACTAAAACCCATTCTTTTGAGCCGGGTGAATTGGTATTGGTTCTCAGCATGGACCCTGATAATTTTTTAGAGCCTAGGTATAAGGGTCCATGGAAGGTTTTACGTAAATTATCTGATGTTAATTATGAGATTGAAGCTCCAGGAACTCGGCGTAAGTGTAAGGTGTTCCATATTAATAGATTAAAATCTTATCACTGTAAAAATGTAGACCCCCTGGCTATTGTATATGAAGAACCTGTAGTTGTAGATACATCTGTGTCAGTAGATGATTTTGATGATTTATTAGGTCAGGTACCTTCAGATGCTTTGTTGGATAATCTGCAAAGTTTTGATGGTCTTAAAGAAGGGTTAAAGCATTTGAAGGGTACTCAGAAAAAGGATATGTTAAATCTAATTCATTCATTTTCAGATGTGTTTAGGGATTCACCGGGTCAAACTAATTTGTTGGTTCATGATGTGGATGTGGGAAATGCCACTCCTGTAAAGCAAAGTCCTTACAGGTTGAACCCCACCAAGCAGGATATTGTAGAAAAAGAAATAAAGTATATGGTAGATCACGACCTCATTCAGCCTTCGGTCAGTCCATGGAGTTCACCCATTGTGTTGGTTAAGAAGTCGGATGGAAACTTCCGGATGTGCGTGGACTACCGTAAGGTGAATGTTCACACCAAAAGTGATTCTTTCCCACTTCCTAGGATTGATGACTGCCTTGATCGAATTGGGTCTGCCAAATTTATTTCCAAGTTAGATTTGTTAAAGGGTTATTGGCAGGTCCCTTTGTCTGATCGGGCCCGAGAAATTTCTGCATTTGTAACACCTTTTGGGTTATATGAGTGCAAAGTAATGCCATTTGGTATGAAAAATGCGGCATGCACTTTTCAAAGGTTAATGAATAGAGTGATTTGCGGTCTAGATGGTACTGCTATTTATATAGATGATTTAGTAGTTTATAGTGATGACTGGGATACACATTTGGTACGGTTAAGGAAAGTTTTGAATGCATTGAGAAATGCAGGTCTCGTGGTAAATCTTGGGAAATGTGAATTTGGGAAAGCAAAGGTAATTTATCTGGGACATGAAGTCGGTTTGGGTCAAGTAGCCCCAAAGCAAGCGAACCTTGAGGCTATTATGAACCTTAAGAGTCCTGTTAATATACGGGAGGTCAGAAGAATTTTAGGTATGACTGGGTATTACAGAAGGTTCATTAGAAATTTCGCTGACCTTGCTCAACCTTTGACCCAGCTTTTAGAAAAGGGTCGTAAGTTTCTTTGGACGACTCAGTGTGAGGAATCATTTAACAGTTTAAAATCTATACTAATGACTAACCCCATTCTATCCTCCCCAAATTTTCAGAAACCGTTCATTGTGGCTGTTGACGCCAGTGATGTGGGAATTGGAGGAGTGTTATTTCAGCGTGGAGAAGATGGGGAAGTTCATCCCACGTCTTACTTCAGTCGGAAGTTGATGGCGGCCGAAAAGAGATATTCGACCATTGAGAAAGAAGCCCTGGCTTTGGTCCGAACACTGATTCATTTTAAGCCTTATATAACTAATTTCGCTTTTCCCATACAGGTATGGACGGACCATAATCCTTTGGTTTTCATCGAGCGTATGAAGGGGGCTAACCAAAGAATCCTTCGCTGGGCCTTGCAATTACAAGAGTTTAATTTGGACATCAGGCACGTGAAAGGTTCCGAAAATAAGATACCTGATGCCCTTTCTCGAGGTTGAGTTGATCTGGGTTGTGGGGTGTGCTGAAGTCACTAATTGTCGTCCGGTCCAGCCATCATTATTTTTACGCTATGAAGACTGGAGGTTGCGAGACTAGCCCACAGCTCGTAGCCATATTGGATGACACCCCTCTTGTATATTTTGGTTTGTATGTCTACATGAGCATTAAGTTTTTCTCAGCTTTTATTATTTTTATGCTATAAATGCTGAGTGTTGCGAGTCTAGCACAGAGCTTGTAACTGATATAACTTGCTCGAGGGTTGGTTTGAATTTTTCTGAGCTCATGTCTCCTGCCCCAACTCAACTCTCTTCAAACGCATATGTTGGACAATACATTACTTAAACTTGTACCTTTAATGTTGTTTTTTTGGTCTGATACTTAATTTTTCTTTTTCAGCTTTAGAAGTTGTCATTTTGGTATCTAGTTTGATTGTAGCCTAATAATATTTCTTGCAGGTTTTGTATGAAAGTGTGTTGACTGGAATGGCTTGTATGAGTTTAGCTTAGTTTTATGAAATGGTCGATTTAATGCAGGTGATGGTTAGGATTTATGGTAAAATGTTATTAGCAGTGTTGATGTTGGTCATTTTCCTTTTTAGGAACACATTTTTTGATTTAAGTTGTTTGTGGAATTATATAATTAAAAATTTCTTTTTTTTAAATAAATTTTTTTTTTTCGGGGAGGAAGGTATCAGGTTTAACGTATTTTTTTTTTCTTGATATTTTGCTCTTAAGGAAATTGCTTTCATTTTATATTAATAAAGTTTAAATTAAGTTACTAGTTTCCTTAAATTAAGTTTAGTTTTAAGGTTAAATTTAAGTTTTTTGTGAAGGGTTTGTTTTTAGCCTTCAGCTGTTTTGGAAGTGCTGTTTCTCCTCCTCCCCGCCAGGTGTTTAAGTGATAGTGCTATTTTTGACGCTCTTTATATTTTTATTTTTGGGCGTGTGACGTGGACCCAAAGTGTCGTCAGAGGAGGGGTGTGTATCTTGGGGAGTTCGGGTTAGTGGAGCGGGCCACAATATTGTTGCAGACTGCTTGGTTGGAGACGTTGTGACCGTATTCTTGAGTGTTAAAACTGGCACTCCTTCGGCTTCTGTTTGGATTTCTCCAAGGACCAACATAGCCTTTGTATATCAGAGGTGTCCTCGGATTAGTGGATCTTCACTATTTTGTTCCGCTTCCTGACATGGCTCAGGGAGTCTCCTGGACCTACACATTTGTCTCCAGCAGCTGCACTGTGGGTTTCGCAAACCCGTGAGGTGGCCAGTAGGGTGGATATCACCAGGTAATGTGCCGTTTATTGTTTGTCCTGGATATTTTGTGGACAATTGCTACAACACTAGTGCGTGTGTTCATGAGGATTACAGCAGGACACCTTTTGATTGGCCCCTCATCTTCGGAGTGAGAGCTTAGATACAGCTCCGTGTTTTCCTCGTGCGTCGTAACTGCTTTCTTCGGGGCGTGACAGCTCTGAAATGTTATTACAACTATTTCAGGTGTAATTTATATTATTTTGTATTGTTTTTTTTAAGTGTTCATATCCGTTGCGTTTGTTTGTCTTTTGTAAGTTTGTTTGGAGGCATTGCTTTCCCAACTTATTATAACTATCTTTGTGTTTAGCTTTATAAAGTTAGGTAGGAGATTTAAGGTTTTATTTCTTGTTTTATGATCTTCTCCTTCCTTCTTCCTTTAGTATAATTTTAGGTAGAGGTTAATGATTAATAGCCGGCTTTTCTTTTCAATATAAATTTTGATCACCTACGTAATAGTCTATGTTAGGGAATTAGTATTTAGCTTTAGGAGTATTACGTGAACAGTAGTCATTTATTAAGTGCTAAAAATTGTTTGTACTTTTGTTGGAAGTAATTTCCTTAAGGAAAATTTGTTGTGTTCAATTTCAGTTCTTTGTGTAATAAATATTGTTAAGTTTTTCTTTCGTTTTTTCATTGTTGCCTGGTTGATATTTCTGTCTGTGTCTGAAAACGTCTACACCAGAGCCCATGTCTTTTCTGTATTGAGCCTGGAAGTTATGGTCTCAGCAAAAGAGCCGTAACAATGAATATAAAGTAAAAAAAATAGACAAATAGTAATAAATAAATAAATAAATAAATAAATGAAAATAAATAAATAATAGCATGAATACATAAAAATAAATGAATAAAAATAAATAATTAAATAAAAATAAATATATAATAAATAAATAAGAATAAATGAAAATAAGTAAATAAAATCAATAAAAAATAAACATAAATAAATAAAAAACATATAAATAAATAAATAAAAATTAATAAATAAAAATAAATAAATAAAAATAAATAAAAATAAATAATTAAATAAATTGAGTAAATTAAAATACTTAAAAATAAATAAAAGTAAATGAAATAAAAGTAAATAAAAAAATGAAATAAAAAATAATTGGAAATAAATAAAAAACAAATAAATAAATAAAAATAAATAAAAATAAATAAATACAGTAAATAAAAATAAATAAATAAAATAAATAAAAAAAAACAAATGAAAAAAAAAATAATAATAAATGAAAAAAAAAAATTAAAATTAATTGAAAATAAATGAATAAAAATATAAAAATAAATAAATATATAAAAAATATATAAATAAGTAAATAAAAATAAATAAATCATTAATATTAAATAAATAAATAAAAATAAATATATAAATAAAAATAGATAAATAAATAAAATAAAAATAAATAAATGAATAAAAACAAATAATTAAAAAATAAATAAAAACAAATATATAAAAATAAGTAAATAAATAAAAATAAATAAATAAATATAAAAATAAATAAATAAATACAAATTAATTAATAATTGCAAAAAAATAAATTAATTAATAAAAATAAATAAAAATTAAGAAAAATAAATAATTAAATAAAAATAAGTAAAAAAATATAAATATAGAAAAATAAAAACATATAGATATATAAAAATAAATAAATAAATAAATAAATAAATAAATAAATAAATAAATAAATAAATAAATAGAAATAAATAAATAAAAATAATAAAAATAAATTAAATAAATAAATAAAAATAAACGAATAAAAATAAATGAAAAAAAAAATATGTAAATAAATAAAAATAAATAAACGAATAAAAAAATAAAAATAAATATATAAGTAAATAAAATAAATAAATAAATAAAAATTAATTTGTAAATAAAAATAAATAATTAAATAAATAAAGATAAATAAAGAAAAATAAATAAATAATAATAAATAAGTAAATAAGAATGAATGAAAATAAATAAATAAAAATTATGAATAAATAAAGAAAAATAAATAAAGA
>JANJGK010002250.1:0-35000 GCA_039081455.1 Macrobrachium rosenbergii | reverse complement strand
TTTATTAAATTTTATTTATTTTTATTTATTTGTATTTATTTATTTATTTTTATTCATTCATTTTTATTTATTCATTATTATTTATATATTTATTTTTATTTATTTATTTATTTATTTTTATTTATGAATTTAATTATTTTCAATTATTTATTTTTTTATTTTTTTATTTATTTTTTATTTACTTATTTATTTTTATTTATTTACTTATTTATTTTTATTTATTTATTTATTTATTTTATTTAATTATTTATTTTTATTTATTTATTTTTTATTTCTATTTATTTATTTATTTTTATTTATATTTATTTATTTTTTTATTTATTTTTACTTATTTATTTTCATTTATTTTTATTTATTTATTATCTAATTATTTATTTATTTATTTATTATCATTTATTTTTCACTTATTTTTATTTATTTATTTGTCCTTATTTATTTATTTTTTTGTATTTATTTATTTATATTTATATAATTATTTATTTTTGTTTATTTATTTGTATTTATTTATTTATTTGCATTTATTTATTTATTTTTATTTATTTATTTATTTTTAATCATTTATTTTTATTTATTTATTATTTTTATTCATTTATTTATTTTATTTTTCTTATTTATTTATTTATTTATTTATTTATTTATTTATTTATTTAATAATTTATTTTTATTTATTTATTTATTTATTTTTATTTATTTACTTATTTTTATTTATTTATTTATTTTTATTTATTTTTTTCATTTATTTTCATTCATTTATTTTTATTTATCTATTTTTATTTATTTATTTTTATTTATTTATTTTCATTCATTTTAATTTGTGTATTTTTATTTATTTATTATTTTTGTTTATTTTTCTTTATTTATTTAATCATTTATTTTTATTTATATATTTATTTATTCATTCAATTTTATTTAATAAATTTTTATTATATTTATTTCTTTTTATTTCTTCTATTTTTTATATTTAAATTTTTTTTCTTTATAAGTATAATTTTATTTATCTCTGTAAATCTGATGAATTTATCTTTGTTATTTATTTATTTTTATTCTTTATTTTTATTTATCTTATTTACATTTTCATTTACTCTTATATCTGTTGATTTTTATTTATTTATTTATATTTATATTTATTTATTTATTTTTATTTTTATATTTCATTAATTTTCTAATTCGTTTATTTTTGTTTTATATATTTATATTTTTTTATTTTTATTCATTTTTTTGTTTTATGTTTCTTTATTTTTTATTTCATTATTTGTTTTCTATATATTTTATGTATTTCATATATTTATTTTTGTTCTTTACTTTTATATTTTTTATTTTTATTGATTTTTATTTTTAAATTTTATTTTTTTTTTAGTTTTGTTTATGCTATTAATATCTATTAATTTGTATTTATTTAGGATTTTTATTTATTTTTATTTTTATATTTTTTTATTTATCGTTAATTTTATTTAGAAATTTTTATCTATTTATTTTATATATTTATATTTATTTTATTTTTATTTTTTATTTCATTAATTTTATTTGTTTTATCAAAATCTATATATTTCATATTATTTTTATTTATTAATTTTATTTATATATTTTCGTTTAGTTTTTTCTTTATTTGTTTATTAACTTTTATTACATTTTATTTACATATTTATTATTAATAATTTTTTTATATGTGTACATTTTTCATTTACTTTTAATTATTTATTGGTGTTATTTATATTTTTTATTTAATTATTTCAACTGATTTTTATTTATTTATTTTATTTATTTTTATTTATTTTTTGTTATTTTATTAATCTATTTTCATTTATTTTTATTAATTTTATTTATCAATTTTAATGTTTTATTTATTTATTTATTTTTTGTTATTTTATTAATCTATTTTCATTTATTTTTATTAATTTTATTTATCAATTTTAATTTTTTATTTATTTATTTATTTATATTTTTCATTATTTATAATTATCTATGTATTATTATTTATTGATTATTATTTATTTACATTCAATTATTTCTTTATTTATTTATTATTTATATATTTTGTATTATTATTGTTTATGTTTATCATTGTTTATTTTCTTATTGTTTTGATTACATTTATTTTTTAAATTACTTTTTATTTACTCTTCTTAATTTATATGTATTAATAAAAATAACCAAATAAATTTAAAAAATAAATAGAAAAAAGTAAATAAAATCATTATATGATAGATCAACAATAATAGATAAAAAATATAAATAAAAAGTGGATAAATAATAATAACTAGAAAAATAGAATTTAATACAAAAACTATATAAACAGAGAAAAATAAAATAAGTGAAAATATATAAATAAAAATAAATAAATAAAAATAATGTAAAATAAATAAAAATAAGTAAAATAAATGAAACTAATAAAGCTAAAAAAGTAAATACAATAAATAAAAATAACATAAAAATATATAAATAAGATTACATAAATAAATAAAATAAATCAACATAAATAGCATGAATAAAAATAAATAAAATAAATAAAAGTAAAATAATAAATAAAATTCGAAAAAAAAAAAAATAAATCGGAATAAATAAGAGTAAAAAACAAAAATAAATTAAAATGAATAAATCAAAATAATTAAAACTAAATAAAAAAATAAATAATAATGAAATAAAAATAAAAAAAAATAGATAAACAAATAAAAAACAAAAACAAATGAATGAAAATAAAAGTAAATTAAAAAGAAATAAAAATAATAAATGAATAAAACAAAATAAATTAGATAAAAATAAAAAAGTAAAGATAAATAAATAAAATACATAAAAATAAAGATATAATGATAAAGATATAAAAGTTAAAATAAAAAAAAATATAAAAATAAATAATAAATAAGAATAAATAAATAAATATAAATAAAAGAAATAAAAGAAACAAAAATAAATTAAAATAACTAAATGAAAATTAATAAAATAAATAAAAAAAAACAAAAAATTTATGAATAAATAAAGTTATATGAATGAAACTAAATGAAAATAAATAAATACATAAAATCATAAAAATAAAATAGATTTTTTACATAAATATTGATTCTTTTTTAACGGAGTTTTTTTTTTATATATAACTCTGTAATAATAATATATCAGTAAACGTTAAACTAAAATCATTCATCAAAAAAAGGGCAAATTTCCCAAAATATTTAGTATTCAAACTGAAATAATTTGAAACATTTTACTTATTTCATTTATTTTCCTTTTCTTAATGATTTTTTTTTTAAATTGATTTTGACTGAAATCTTGAATGTTTTTAACAGTATTTCTATATACAAAGCGTATATGGCCATTTAGGCTCTAATTTTATCTTGATTGTTTTTTACCTTAGATTTTTTAATAAAACATTGTTATTATAAGAATATATCCGTAAACGGTATACTAAAATCAGTCATCAAAAATAGGGCAAAACTACGAAAAATATCGCAATCAAATCGAATTTCTTTTTACTTTTTACATATTTCATTAATTTTTTGTAATGAATTTTAAACTGAGTTTTTCTTAAATCTTGAATGTTTTTAACGGTATTTTTATGTGAAAAAATTATATGATCTGTAACTTTATTTTATTGCATATTTAGGTACTGAATTCGTGAAGCATTATTTTTATCATAATAAATCATGTATATTTTTAGATTTAATTTTACTGAATAAATAATTATAAAATTTAAGATATATGTAACAAGGACACAGAATTAACACTTTTTTGAAAGTGTACGTAACGTGCTCTACGATCTTTCTTCATGGAAAAGAGGCGTATGAAGGTTCGCTCACGATAACATTTACATCCATTTTTCTCCCCTCTCTCTCTCTCTCTCTCTCTTTCTCTCTCACCGTGTATCGCCTCTCTCTCTCTCTCTCATCGCTTTCCGAAGTTCACCCACCCGAATCGCACTCATTCTCACCAAATCAATTAAATGGACCCTTTTAAAGAAACGCAATAGTTTCTACAAAAATAGGTTTATTATTCAAATAACCCAACAAGAAATGAATAAAACAAAGCAAAGATTAAAATGCATAATAAATGAAATATCGAGTTAGATAACTAAACTCTGAACTACAAAACACTTCCGATTAAAGAAGTCTCACTATGGCTAATAGCCTGAAAATATCCAAACTCACACATACTCCCCAAATCAATAACTAGTCATGTCAAAAAACAGTCTACCACATGTTATTCGAAACAGTCCACACTATCCACTCTGTCCACAGTGTCCACAGACATCTGTCGGAAGAATTAAACATGATAGAAAACTCCCAAAAATATATGAAATGCAAAACACAATAATGGAAAGTGTAAAATGCATAGCCAAGATATGGCAAACGTAACATGACAAAATAATAATATAAAAGAGGTATGAATATTCATATTAAATCTCCCACACCAGTTCAAAAGTTCATAATGATTAGGAAATCATAGTAAAAAATCACAAGTTCAATTTCCTCCCATAAAAACAGAGATTTAAAACTCTACCTTATCTGCCGATTCAAAAGCCTGGATCCTCTCCAAAGCTACGTCTAGACAACTGCAGTTCTATCACGTTAATGAACGATCAAACTCACTTTTAGGGCAGATTTTGGCATAATCTAGATCAAATTAACGCACGTACTCACGAATATACATAACACTTCGGAAGATCACCTGACCGGCAATATTGCTGAGGAATCAAACTATTTGCTGAACACAAAGATTTTACCTCGAGTCTCTCGACCTAGTTCCTTCTGACTCCAAAAATTCTTCCATAACATCTTAAAGCATTGAAGCTATGAAATGCATATATGTGTCCTTTAAAATTGTAGCAGCCATATTTTCTGAAATAGAGCTCGGCCACCACATAAGAGCGTCTCGCTCTCCTTAACGGCAAACTAAAACAAAAGCATATGTATAAAACATAACAGATAGAGCTATGCTCAATTAGCAATGTCTACTGCACTGCAGCTTTAAGGACTGCTCTCATGACGCACTTCCAAAGTCACTGGGGTTGAGTTCTTAGAGCCTTTACATGTAATCTTACAAACACGAATAAGCTTTACTACTCCCACAACAAGAATTATCAGTAAAATAGCTATTAAGACAATTAAAATTGTCGGCATAATATATTCCTGATACTCGAACATCACGGAATCGTCAATGTCTTCCAACGGTGGAACCGTCATTGGCACCTTGGTTGTAGGTACCGCCACTACCAAATGCTCGTTATGCGTATGACGCATAATTATCTTCTCGGAACTGTTGAATACAGCACGGCTAAGTACGAGAAATTCCGTAGACAGGATTCTGCAGGATGAATCAAATAGTTTGGATCCTCGGAGAACGAATGATGTCGACTTGTTGTTCTGGCACATCATTGTAACTGCACATTCCTTGCAAAAGATGGCTGTAAGGGTGCTGGTGGACTCGATGTGGTAATCTAGCAGGAACTGTCTAAAGTCACATTCTGTCGGAGTCTGTCCATGAACTAATGACAACTCACAACCACCCACAGACACAACTCGCAACTGGAAAATACTACTGTCACACACATACTTCTCTCTAACTAAAGTACAACCTGTCTTATAATCAATTCCCGATCCTTGATACTGATCTCCCAAAATGAACATGGTCTCTACTCCATCCCACATTACTACTGAGTCTCCAAAAGCGCTTGGAAAAGGTCTAATAACAAAGCTAAGAAAAGGTTTCATGGTACTGACAGGAACGTATATTAACAATCCCCGATCAGACAGTCTCACACTCAAAACGTTATAATACAAATACAAATCTTTCCCCGAAAACAACACTTTCGCCCCATGAAGGTAAGCAGAATTCCTTAAAACATTTTCTAATGACCCTAAAGGTAACACATCCCCGTACACATGACCATCGGCTGCAGCAACAATTGCCTTTATTTGGGTTTGCACTTCTATCCTTACAGAATCAGCTTCTTTCTCAATATTAAGAAGAGTACGTTGGATCGTAAAAAACGCTATTGTCGCATCCAAATCTTCTCTCAAACCTTCGACTGTAACTGACAACTCGTTCAAAGATTGTCTAACTGTTTCAAACCCATTTCTCAATTTCTCATTACTTTCTTGCAAATGATTTAACTGTTTCCCCTGAGCTGATAGTTCTTTTTCAACCTCTGCCACTTTGACTAAACTGGTAATTGACATAGCTCCAATCGCAGCAATCATTCCCACGCCTATAACCAAAGGTGCTGCCCTTTTACATCTGCTTTTCTCTACAGAGAGTGAATTACCTGGAGTAATGTCAGGAATCCACTCCAACGTTTTGTCTATCCCTTTATCAACTCTATCTAGCGTTATTCTCACTTCTTTCATTAATCTCGTTAAAGAGACTGGCAGAGTTCTTTTACTCTCTATTTCGCCTAACGTCCTTTTCATTTGGTGCAACCTATCCTTGGAATCGTTCAATTCCTTCCTGGCTGAACCTAAATTGTCAAATTCCACACTTATGGTCACACGGTCCGAAGCCAACCAGACTTGATGATCTTCCTCCACCACCACGCCTGGTGCTAAACGAACCTCTTGTGACCCCCATACTACAACGCTCACCAGGACTATCACTAAGAGCTTCAGCATCTAAAACGAACAAGAGACAAAAAAAAATAAATATCATATATATACAAATATCAACCCATTTATCCCTCTAACTATATACAAACGTTCCATTACATAACTATATACAAATGTTCCATTACATCCCAACTTTCTTTAACTTCGAAATATGGGTCAATTTCGTCACTCCAGTGTTTACATCTTTAACTACAAATCTATTCCCTCTTTTGATCTCTACAATCTCAAAAGGTCCGTGGAACTTCGGACTTAATTTATAATTCAGATCATTCCGAACATTCACTTTAACAAACACTCTATCACCCATCGAAAAAGCTACTCCCCTCGATTTCGCGTTACTTTTCTCTACCATTGCACGCAAACTAAGTTCAAGTTCTTTACTGATACGTGCAAATCTTTCTCTCGCTGTATTTATCAATGAAGTGACCGTAACATCACCCTGAACTCGCTCTGGTAACAAATCAAAAGGTCCTTTCAACTTGTACCCATACAAAGCTTCTGCTGGAGATATCTTAATTGTGTCATTCATCATAGTATTGATACTATATCGCACTTCGTCTAAAGATCTGTCCCAATGTGTATCGGAACCTCCCACCGTCATGCGCAAAGCTTCAATTACTTTCCGATTCGCCCTCTCACATAACCCATTTGCTTCAGGTCTATACGGGATTATAGATACTTTCTTTATCCCCAACAAATTAGCAAGACCGTCTAAAGTCTTATTAATAAACTCCCTACCATTGTCTGTGATCAGACATTCTGGAACACCATATCGACGAATTATCCCCTTAAAAAATGCTATAGCAACTTCCTCAGCTGATTTGTACTTCAGTGGGAAAATCTCGACAAAGCGAGTCAACTCATCAACAACTACTAATAAATGTCTATAACCATAAGCGGACTCTGAGAAGTTACCCAGAATATCCATATGCACTCTCTGAAACGGCCTATGTGGTATGGGATATGAACCCAAACGACACGACACTGTCGTCGCTGGCTTATTCGCATTGCAAATAGCGCACTTCTTCACAAAGGCTTCTACTGCGGAAAACATATTTTTCCAAAAGAACTTTGACCTGACGTTTTCATACGTCTTGTCTACACCCAAATGAGGAGAACCAAATTTACAATGTACAATGTCTAGAACTTGTGGTACTAGACTCTCTGGCACAATGATTTGTGTAATCTCACCCATGCTTCGAGTACTTCGCAAGTTATACTTAACTTTTCTCACCAATAAATTATTCTCCAACTCTAGACCAGAAAAAGGCAACTTATACCCTTTCTTCGGTGAAACTCCCCTAAGAAATGCCTTAGCATCTGACAACAATTTATCTTCATCTTGCTTTTGTTCAAGCAAGCCTATGTCCCAAGTGACATTTTCACCCGTAATATAACACACTGCGTTACTCTCACTATCACGAATAACAATCTCTCCCGAGACTGCCGACTCACTATTTCTCCCCGAAGTATGCACTGTAGGAACGTGTATGTCCACTACATGCGATCTCTCAGAACTACTAGTATCAGAGACATTAGACACCAAATATTTACTCTCTTCTCCCACACAGGATTCGGTGTGTATTTCCTCATCCTCGACCGGAAAATATCTGCTCAATGCATCTGCAACTACATTATGCTTACCTTCAATGTATTTGAGGTTTGCATCAAAATCTCTCAATGTTAGGAACCAACGTGCTCTCTTGGGCGACAAATTTGGCTTATTAAAAAGCTCTAACAACGGTTGATGATTTGTAAAAATCTCAACTTTATTTCCCAACAACAACATCTTAAAATGAACAAGGCTAGAGACGACTGCGAAAGCCTCCTTGTCCACAACTGACATCAGCCTTTCGTTACTGCCACGCGTTTTGAACTTTCTGCTATAAAAAGCAATTGGGTGTAATTTCCCCTCAAATTTCTGCATCAAACACGCACCTATACCTTCCTGACTCGCGTCAGTCACTAAGGTGAACGGTTGACTAAAATCTGGAAACTTCAAAACTGGTGGGTTCACCAAAGCGTTCTTAAGCTTCTCAAAAGCTAATTGTTGACTATCACCCCAAACAAACTTAACGTCTTCTCGTAACAAATCTGTCAATGGAGACGCTATTGTAGAAAAATTCCGCACAAAACGGCGAAAGAAACCCGACATACCTAGGAACGAACGAATCTGTTTCCTGGTTTTGGGAACTGGAAAATTCACAATGGCTTTAACTTTCTCATCATTCACTCTAACTCCCTCTTTAGAGATAACATGTCCTAAATAGACAATTTTTCTCTTCAGAAACTCACATTTGGCCAATTTGACCTTTAACCCAGCGAACCGTAATCGCTTGAGGACTTCTTTTAACACCTTTAGATGTTCTTCAATTGTATCTGTGCATATGAGAATGTCATCCATGTACACAAACACCGACTTTCCTAACAAGCCATGAAGTACTGTGTTAACCAGTCTAGTAAATGTTATTGGGGACCCTTGTAATCCAAAAGGCATTCTATTAAACTCGTAATGTCCCTTTGGTACCGAAAATGCTGTATATTTACGGCTACTCTCACAAAGGGGAACCTGTAAAAACCCTTGCATCAGATCTATAGATGAATATATATTCTTGCCACCGATCTCAACAAACAAATCAGGCAAACAAGCTACCGGATATCTATCTGGGCATGTTTTTTCATTCAATTTACGAAAATCTACACAAACTCTGATACTACCGTCTTTCTTAGGAACTGCAAGCAAAGGAAAATTAAACGGAGAATTGGACGGTCTGATAATGCCTTCCGACTCCCACCTCTGAACTTCTTTTTCTACTTCTTCTCTGATCTTAAAAGGAATTCGATATGCTGGAATATATATGGGATTTGTACCCTTTTCTAGGCGGATTGAATGTTCTAAAACATCTGTGACTCCTAATTTATCTCCCTTCAAAGCAATGATATCTAGATATTCTTTCAACACTTTCTCTACTTTATCTGAATATTCAGGATAATCAACTTTAGCCAAGTGTTCATGTAGAACCTGACTTCGGAACTGTTGCTCCTCGTTAGGAAACATATTCCCGTCTCCACAAAAACTCACTAATTTATGCTCTTCCTTAAACTCTTCAAAATCAATTATATAAGTACCCTTGTGATATTTTTTTCACTGAGTCTTGATAGCTAACTAATTCTACTGAAGTCACGCCTGCGACTGAAATTTCATTCACTGACACCGTACTCACAACGTCTTTGAATTTCTCGGTTCCCTCAACAACGCACACTTGAGAAGGAAAATTCTTCTCTTTCAGCGACACTTTAACCAATGTAGGAACTCGCGGTTGCAATTCAATATCTTCCAACAAAAATCCTTTGAAAGATCTCTGCGGAATATCTTCACTCTCTAATGACTGTGTCTTAGGTTTCTCACAAGTTTTTTCCTTGTGTATATATGGAACAAAACAACCTGACTCACCTATTGTAATTCCCTGAACTCCCGTAAGAATGTTGATGTTATGTCGCATGCAAGAAGGGTGTCCTAGCAAAACCATTTCACCTAAGGCTAATCCTTCTATGACCAAAAATGATTCTACTATTGTCTTTCCACCTATACAAAGCGTAAGAAATGACGAACCTAAAATATTCAGTTTCCTCGCTTGTACATCACACACTGTCTCACTAGAAGGGACTAATTTGCACTCTGGAAACCTCGAGTGAAAAAGGTCCGCATTTACTAAGTTAACTGAGCTACCAGAATCATTGAAAATATGAATTTCATTGCCATTAGAGAATCCACGTACAATCGGCCTAGGTTCTAGTGACTCTACGACCTGATTAGTCATTATCCTGTGTCCGTTTTCGAACTTATCTTGTGAAAATTCTGCTGTTCCTTTGTGTATCTAGAACTTGCATCATGTGGAATTCTCCTGTCATATCTAGAAAAACCTCCCCGTGACTTCCCTGAATATTCTCTATTCTTCGTGGCTGGGCAAAATCTCCATCCATGATCTGAAGATTTGCAAACTGAACAATATCTCACTCTGCAATTTGATGTACTATGGCCTATTTTATCACAAGTAAAACAACGTATCGTTGTGACTGATCTCTCTGGAATTTTCTTCGATTCTACTCGTGCACATGTCTTCGCTGTTGCATCATTTCCCGAATGCGAGCGACTATCATTATTCTGTGGTTTGGAAACCGCAGCTGACATCTTTGCACCTCCCTGTACAAAACTACTGTCCAGTGTCGGGCATTTTGCTAGATTTTTGTTAATCTGTGCAAACAAAAAGGATTCGTCTGTATCCTGATCAATTCTCTTATCAAAACTATCTACAATTACAACTGGGACCGACGTTAAAAGGCAAGCAAAGTGTAACAATCTTTCAAAATTATCTAAGGAGATATTATTTCCAGTTACCCATGGAGAACCTGTTATAGATTTCTTTAATTCAACTACTGCATCAAATAAATTCGCACTGTATGTGACTAGTGAATCATTGCCTTTCTTTATTTTGAGAAACTCTCGCAAATTCCGAACTGCGCATTCACGTTGAAATCTGCCATAAGTAGCTCGTAGAAATTTCTGCAGTTCATTCCAAGTTTTACACCTTCTGAACCCGAAACTGCGTGCTCGTTTCCCAATATCTCCTTTATCTAAATCCAGAAATGACTTAGCCTCTGTTAAAGCTTCAGCGCCATTTGTAATTTTCTTGGAATTCAGATAATTGTTCACTGACTCAATGAAAGTTTCTATATTTTGGGTTGGCTTCCCGTCAACTAACCCTTTAAAATTACTAATTCCCGCACTAACGCTCGTCACTTTATGCACCACAACTGATTGGGATGTGCTTGCTGCATCGTCCGGCATTTTGTGAGTAATCACACGCCCTGAGCGTAACAACATAAAAAAGAAACCAAAAAGAACACTAGAGAAAGGTAAAAGTTACCCCCTCTAAAAGAAGAATAGAAAACGGCGTTCTGCGCAACTTACGAGAATGGGGTACTTACCAATTTTGAAACAGAAAACGAAGTACCTATCACTCTACTTGCTAGCCTGTGACGTCACCCACTCGAAGACGAAGCAGAAAAACACCCGCAGCGCGTTTCTTGTTGAATCATCACTTTGCGTAATTAACTCACAATCGCTACTATTCACACTTATTTGGGTATTTTGTTAACCCCAAAATTGCTCTAGAGATCATCCAGATCTATTTCACAACTCCCCACTCCCAGTACTCGAATAGAAACGGAAAAAAAAGATTCCCCGTATTTCACACGTAATCACGACCCACTCAGTCATTCAACACTGACTCGTCACCTTAGGTGAGGTCGGCTATGCCTTGGGCATCAACATTACCAATTAGTCTATTAGCAATCTCCCTCTTTTGCCATCATTAAAGACATTAAAATCATGCTGCCACCATTTAAAATCAGAGACATCGCTGCCACCATTTAATTCTGTAACAAGGACACAGAATTAACACTTTTTTGAAAGTGTACGTAACGTGCTCTACGATCTTTCTTCATGGAAAAGAGGCGTATGAAGGTTCGCTCACGATAACATTTACATCCATTTTTCTCCCCTCTCTCTCTCTCTCTCTCTCTTTCTCTCTCACCGTGTATCGCCTCTCTCTCTCTCTCTCATCGCTTTCCGAAGTTCACCCACCCGAATCGCACTCATTCTCACCAAATCAATTAAATGGACCCTTTGAAAGAAACGCAATAGTTTCTACAAAATAGGTTTATTATTCAAATAACCCAACAAGAAATGAATAAAACAAAGCAAAGATTAAAATGCATAATAAATGAAATATCGAGTTAGATAACTAAACTCTGAACTGCAAAACACTTCTGATTAAAGAAGTCTCACTATGGCTAATAGCCTGAAAATATCCAAACTCACACATACTCCCCAAATCAATAACTAGTCATGTCAAAAAACAGTCTACCACATGTTATTCGAAACAGTCCACACTATCCACTCTGTCCACAGTGTCCACAGACATCTGTCGGAAGAATTAAACATGATAGAAAACTCCCAAAAATATATGAAATGCAAAACACAATAATGGAAAGTGTAAAATGCATAGCCAAGATATGGCAAACGTAACATGACAAAATAATAATATAAAAGAGGTATGAATATTCATATTAAATCTCCCACACCAGTTCAAAAGTTCATAATGATTAGGAAATCATAGTAAAAAATCACAAGTTCAATTTCCTCCCATAAAAACAGAGATTTCAAACTCTACCTTATCTGCCGATTCAAAAGCCTGGATCCTCTCCAAAGCTACGTCTAGACAACTGCAGTTCTATCACGTTAATGAACGATCAAACTCACTTTTAGGGCAGATTTTGGCATACTCTAGATCAAATTAACGCACGTACTCACGAATATACATAACACTTCGGAAGATCACCTGACCGGCAATATTGCTGAGGAATCAAACTATTTGCTGAACACAAAGATTTTACCTCGAGTCTCTCGACCTAGTTCCTTCTGACTCCAAAAATTCTTCCATAACATCTTAAAGCATTGAAGCTATGAAATGCATATATGTGTCCTTTAAAATTGTAGCAGCCATATTTTCTGAAATAGAGCTCGGCCACCACATAAGAGCGTCTCGCTCTCCTTAACGGCAAACTAAAACAAAAGCATATGTATAAAACATAACAGATAGAGCTATGCTCAATTAGCAATGTCTACTGCACTGCAGCTTTAAGGACTGCTCTCATGACGCACTTCCAAAGTCACTGGGGTTGAGTTCTTAGAGCCTTTACATGTAATCTTACAAACACGAATAAGCTTTACTACTCCCACAACAAGAATTATCAGTAAAATAGCTATTAAGACAATTAAAATTGTCGGCATAATATATTCCTGATACTCGAACATCACGGAATCGTCAATGTCTTCCAACGGTGGAACCGTCATTGGCACCTTGGTTGTAGGTACCGCCACTACCAAATGCTCGTTATGCGTATGACGCATAATTATCTTCTCGGAACTGTTGAATACAGCACGGCTAAGTACGAGAAATTCCGTAGACAGGATTCTGCAGGATGAATCAAATAGTTTGGATCCTCGGAGAACGAATGATGTCGACTTGTTGTTCTGGCACATCATTGTAACTGCACATTCCTTGCAAAAGATGGCTGTAAGGGTGCTGGTGGACTCGATGTGGTAATCTAGCAGGAACTGTCTAAAGTCACATTCTGTCGGAGTCTGTCCATGAACTAATGACAACTCACAACCACCCACAGACACAACTCGCAACTGGAAAATACTACTGTCACACACATACTTCTCTCTAACTAAAGTACAACCTGTCTTATAATCAATTCCCGATCCTTGATACTGATCTCCCAAAATGAACATGGTCTCTACTCCATCCCACATTACTACTGAGTCTCCAAAAGCGCTTGGAAAAGGTCTAATAACAAAGCTAAGAAAAGGTTTCATGGTACTGACAGGAACGTATATTAACAATCCCCGATCAGACAGTCTCACACTCAAAACGTTATAATACAAATACAAATCTTTCCCCGAAAACAACACTTTCGCCCCATGAAGGTAAGCAGAATTCCTTAAAACATTTTCTAATGACCCTAAAGGTAACACATCCCCGTACACATGACCATCGGCTGCAGCAACAATTGCCTTTATTTGGGTTTGCACTTCTATCCTTACAGAATCAGCTTCTTTCTCAATATTAAGAAGAGTACGTTGGATCGTAAAAAACGCTATTGTCGCATCCAAATCTTCTCTCAAACCTTCGACTGTAACTGACAACTCGTTCAAAGATTGTCTAACTGTTTCAAACCCATTTTTCAATTTCTCATTACTTTCTTGCAAATGATTTAACTGTTTCCCCTGAGCTGATAGTTCTTTTTCAACCTCTGCCACTTTGACTAAACTGGTAATTGACATAGCTCCAATCGCAGCAATCATTCCCACGCCTATAACTAAAGGTGCTGCCCTTTTACGTCTGCTTTTCTCTACAGAGAGTGAATTACCTGGAGTAATGTCAGGAATCCACTCCAACGTTTTGTCTATCCCTTTATCAACTCTATCTAGCGTTATTCTCACTTCTTTCATTAATCTCGTTAAAGAGACTGGCAGAGTTCTTTTACTCTCTATTTCGCCTAACGTCCTTTTCATTTGGTGCAACCTATCCTTGGAATCGTTCAATTCCTTCCTGGCTGAACCTAAATTGTCAAATTCCACACTTATGGTCACACGGTCCGAAGCCAACCAGACTTGATGATCTTCCTCCACCACCACGCCTGGTGCTAAACGAACCTCTTGTGACCCCCATACTACAACGCTCACCAGGACTATCACTAAGAGCTTCAGCATCTAAAACGAACAAGAGACAAAAAAAAATAAATATCATATATATACAAATATCAACCCATTTATCCCTCTAACTATATACAAACGTTCCATTACATAACTATATACAAATGTTCCATTACATCCCAACTTTCTTTAACTTCGAAATATGGGTCAATTTCGTCACTCCAGTGTTTACATCTTTAACTACAAATCTATTCCCTCTTTTGATCTCTACAATCTCAAAAGGTCCGTGGAACTTCGGACTTAATTTATAATTCAGATCATTCCGAACATTCACTTTAACAAACACTCTATCACCCATCGAAAAAGCTACTCCCCTCGATTTCGCGTTACTTTTCTCTACCATTGCACGCAAACTAAGTTCAAGTTCTTTACTGATACGTGCAAATCTTTCTCTCGCTGTATTTATCAATGAAGTGACCGTAACATCACCCTGAACTCGCTCTGGTAACAAATCAAAAGGTCCTTTCAACTTGTACCCATACAAAGCTTCTGCTGGAGATATCTTAATTGTGTCATTCATCATAGTATTGATACTATATCGCACTTCGTCTAAAGATCTGTCCCAATGTGTATCGGAACCTCCCACCGTCATGCGCAAAGCTTCGATTACTTTCCGATTCGCCCTCTCACATAACCCATTTGCTTCAGGTCTATACGGGATTATAGATACTTTCTTTATCCCCAACAAATTAGCAAGACCGTCTAAAGTCTTATTAATAAACTCCCTACCATTGTCTGTGATCAGACATTCTGGAACACCATATCGACGAATTATCCCCTTAAAAAAGGCTATAGCAACTTCCTCAGCTGATTTGTACTTCAGTGGGAAAATCTCGACAAAGCGAGTCAACTCATCAACAACTACTAATAAATGTCTATAACCATAAGCGGACTCTGAGAAGTTACCCAGAATATCCATATGCACTCTCTGAAACGGCCTATGTGGTATGGGATATGAACCCAAACGACACGACACTGTCGTCGCTGGCTTATTCGCATTGCAAATAGCGCACTTCTTCACAAAGGCTTCTACTGCGAAAAACATATTTTTCCAAAAGAACTTTGACCTGACGTTTTCATACGTCTTGTCTACACCCAAATGAGGAGAACCAAATTTACAATGTACAATGTCTAGAACTTGTGGTACTAGACTCTCTGGCACAATGATTTGTGTAATCTCACCCATGCTTCGAGTACTTCGCAAGTTATACTTAACTTTTCTCACCAATAAATTATTCTCCAACTCTAGACCAGAAAAAGGCAACTTATACCCTTTCTTCGGCGAAACTCCCCTAAGAAATGCCTTAGCATCTGACAACAATTTATCTTCATCTTGCTTTTGTTCAAGCAAGCCTATGTCCCAAGTGACATTTTCACCCGTAATATAACACACTGCGTTACTCTCACTATCACGAATAACAATCTCTCCCGAGACTGCCGACTCACTATTTCTCCCCGAAGTATGCACTGTAGGAACGTGTATGTCCACTACATGCGATCTCTCAGAACTACTAATATCAGAGACATTAGACACCAAATATTTACTCTCTTCTCCCACACAGGATTCGGTGTGTATTTCCTCATCCTCGACCGGAAAATATCTGCTCAATGCATCTGCAACTACATTATGCTTACCTTCAATGTATTTGAGGTTTGCATCAAAATCTCTCAATGTTAGGAACCAACGTGCTCTCTTGGGCGACAAATTTGGCTTATTAAAAAGTTCTAACAACGGTTGATGATCTGTAAAAATCTCAACTTTATTTCCCAACAACAACATCTTAAAATGAACAAGGCTAGAGACGACTGCGAAAGCCTCCTTGTCCACAACTGACATCAGCCTTTCGTTACTGCCACGCGTTTTGAACTTTCTGCTATAAAAAGCAATTGGGTGTAATTTCCCATCAAATTTCTGCATCAAACACGCACCTATACCTTCCTGACTCGCGTCAGTCACTAAGGTGAACGGTTGACTAAAATCTGGAAACTTCAAAACTGGTGGGTTCACCAAAGCGTTCTTAAGCTTCTCAAAAGCTAATTGTTGACTATCACCCCAAACAAACTTAACGTCTTCTCGTAACAAATCTGTCAATGGAGACGCTATTGTAGAAAAATTCCGCACAAAACGGCGAAAGAAACCCGACATACCTAGGAACGAACGAATCTGTTTCCTGGTTTTGGGAACTGGAAAATTCACAATGGCTTAAACTTTCTCATCATTCACTCTAACTCCCTCTTTAGAGATAACATGTCCTAAATAGACAATTTTTCTCTTCAGAAACTCACATTTGGCCAATTTGACCTTTAACCCAGCGAACCGTAATCGCTTGAGGACTTCTTTTAACACCTTTAGATGTTCTTCAATTGTATCTGTGCATATGAGAATGTCATCCATGTACACAAACACCGACTTTCCTAACAAGCCATGAAGTACTGTGTTAACCAGTCTAGTAAATGTTATTGGGGACCCTTGTAATCCAAAAGGCATCCTATTAAACTCGTAATGTCCCTTTGGTACCGAAAATGCTGTATATTTACGGCTACTCTCACAAAGGGGAACCTGTAAAAACCCTTGCATCAGATCTATAGATGAATATATATTCTTGCCACCGATCTCAACAAACAAATCAGGCAAACAAGCTACCGGATATCTATCTGGGCATGTTTTTTCATTCAATTTACGAAAATCTACACAAACTCTGATACTACCGTCTTTCTTAGGAACTGCAAGCAAAGGAAAATTAAACGGAGAATTGGACGGTCTGATAATGCCTTCCGACTCCCACCTCTGAACTTCTTTTTCTACTTCTTCTCTGATCTTAAAAGGAATTCGATATGCTGGAATATATATGGGATTTGTACCCTTTTCTAGGCGGATTGAATGTTCTAAAACATCTGTGACTCCTAATTTATCTCCCTTCAAAGCAATGATATCTAGATATTCTTTCAACACTTTCTCTACTTTATCTGAATATTCAGGATAATCAACTTTAGCCAAGTGTTCATGTAGAACCTGACTTCGGAACTGTTGCTCCTCGTTAGGAAACATATGCCCGTCTCCACAAAAACTCACTAATTTATGCTCTTCCTTAAACTCTTCAAAATCAATTACATAAGTACCCTTGTGATATTTTTTTCACTGAGTCTTGATAGCTAACTAATTCTACTGAAGTCACGCCTGCGACTGAAATTTCATTCACTGACACAACGTCTTTGAATTTCTCGGTTCCCTCAACAACGCACACTTGAGAAGGAAAATTCTTCTCTTTCAGCGACACTTTAACCAATGTAGGAACTCGCGGTTGCAATTCAATATCTTCCAACAAAAATCCTTTGAAAGATCTCTGCGGAATATCTTCACTCTCTAATGACTGTGTCTTAGGTTTCTCACAAGTTTTTTCCTTGTGTATATATGGAACAAAACAACCTGACTCACCTATTGTAATTCCCTGAACTCCCGTAAGAATGTTGATGTTATGTCGCATGCAAGAAGGGTGTCCTAGCAAAACCATTTCACCTAAGGCTAATCCTTCTATGACCAAAAATGATTCTACTATTGTCTTTCCACCTATACAAAGCGTAAGAAATGACGAACCTAAAATATTCAGTTTCCTCGCTTGTACATCACACACTGTCTCACTAGAAGGGACTAATTTGCACTCTGGAAACCTCGAGTGAAAAAGGTCCGCATTTACTAAGTTAACTGAGCTACCAGAATCAATGAAAATATGAATTTCATTGCCATTAGAGAATCCACGTACAATCGGCCTAGGTTCTAGTGACTCTACGACCTGATTAGTCATTATCCTGTGTCCGTTTTCGAACTTATCTTGTGAAAATTCTGCTGTTCCTTTGTGTATCTAGAACTTGCATCATGTGGAATTCTCCTGTCATATCTAGAAAAACCTCCCCGTGACTTCCCTGAATATTCTCTATTCTTCGTGGCTGGGCAAAATCTCCATCCATGATCTGAAGATTTGCAAACTGAACAATATCTCACTCTGCAATTTGATTTACTATGGCCTATTTTATCACAATTAAAACAACGTATCGTTGTGACTGATCTCTCTGGAATTTTCTTCGATTCTACTCGTGCACATGTCTTCGCTGTTGCATCATTTCCCGAATGCGAGCGACTATCATTATTCTGTGGTTTGGAAACCGCAGCTGACATCTTTGCACCTCCCTGTACAAAACTACTGTCCAGTGTCGGGCATTTTGCTAGATTTTTGTTAATCTGTGCAAACAAAAAGGATTCGTCTGTATCCTGATCAATTCTCTTATCAAAACTATCTACAATTACATCTGGGACCGACGTTAAAAGGCAAGCAAAGTGTAACAATCTTTCAAAATTATCTAAGGAGATATTATTTCCAGTTACCCATGGAGAACCTGTTATAGATTTCTTTAATTCAACTACTGCATCAAATAAATTTGCACTGTATGTGACTAGTGAATCATTGCCTTTCTTTATTTTGAGAAACTCTCGCAAATTCCGAACTGCGCATTCACGTTGAAATCTGCCATAAGTAGCTCGTAGAAATTTCTGCAGTTCATTCCAAGTTTTACACCTTCTGAACCCGAAACTGCGTGCTCGTTTCCCAATATCTCCTTTATCTAAATCCAGAAATGACTTAGCCTCTGTTAAAGCTTCAGCGCCATTTGTAATTTTCTTGGAATTCAGATAATTGTTCACTGACTCAATGAAAGTTTCTATATTTTGGGTTGGCTTCCCGTCAACTAACCCTTTAAAATTACTAATTCCCGCACTAACGCTCGTCACTTTATGCACCACAACTGATTGGGATGTGCTTGCTGCATCGTCCGGCATTTTGTGAGTAATCACACGCCCTGAGCGTAACAACATAAAAAAGAAACCAAAAAGAACACTAGAGAAAGGTAAAAGTTACCCCCTCTAAAAGAAGAATAGAAAACGGCGTTCTGCGCAACTTACGAGAATGGGGTACTTACCAATTTTGAAACAGAAAACGAAGTACCTATCACTCTACTTGCTAGCCTGTGACGTCACCCACTCGAAGACGAAGCAGAAAAACACCCGCCGCGCGTTTCTTGTTGAATCATCACTTTGCGTAATTAACTCACAATCGCTACTATTCACACTTATTTGGGTATTTTGTTAACCCGAAAATTGCTCGAGAGATCATCCAGATCTATTTCACAACTCCCCACTCCCAGTACTCGAATAGAAACGGAAAAAAAAGATTCCCCGTATTTCACACGTAATCACGACCCACTCAGTCATTCAACACTGACTCGTCGCCTTAGGTGAGGTCGGCTATGCCTTGGGCATCAACGTTACCAATTAGTCTATTAGCAATCTCCCTCTTTCGCCATCATTAAAGACATTAAAATCATGCTGCCACCATTTAAAATCAGAGACATCGCTGCCACCATTTAATTCTGTAACAAGGACACAGAATTAACACTTTTTTGAAAGTGTACGTAACGTGCTCTACGATCTTTCTTCATGGAAAAGAGGCGTATGAAGGTTCGCTCACGATAACATTTACATCCATTTTTCTCCCCTCTCTCTCTCTCTCTCTCTTTCTCTCTCACCGTGTATCGCCTCTCTCTCTCTCTCTCATCGCTTTCCGAAGTTCACCCACCCGAATCGCACTCATTCTCACCAAATCAATTAAATGGACCCTTTTAAAGAAACGCAATAGTTTCTACAAAAATAGGTTTATTATTCAAATAACCCAACAAGAAATGAATAAAACAAAGCAAAGATTAAAATGCATAATAAATGAAATATCGAGTTAGATAACTAAACTCTGAACTGCAAAACACTTCTGATTAAAGAAGTCTCACTATGGCTAATAGCCTGAAAATATCCAAACTCACACATACTCCCCAAATCAATAACTAGTCATGTCAAAAAACAGTCTACCACATGTTATTCGAAACAGTCCACACTATCCACTCTGTCCACAGTGTCCACAGACATCTGTCGGAAGAATTAAACATGATAGAAAACTCCCAAAAATATATGAAATGCAAAACACAATAATGGAAAGTGTAAAATGCATAGCCAAGATATGGCAAACGTAACATGACAAAATAATAATATAAAAGAGGTATGAATATTCATATTAAATCTCCCACACCAGTTCAAAAGTTCATAATGATTAGGAAATCATAGTAAAAAATCACAAGTTCAATTTCCTCCCATAAAAACAGAGATTTCAAACTCTACCTTATCTGCCGATTCAAAAGCCTGGATCCTCTCCAAAGCTACGTCTAGACAACTGCAGTTCTATCACGTTAATGAACGATCAAACTCACTTTTAGGGCAGATTTTGGCATAATCTAGATCAAATTAACGCACGTACTCACGAATATACATAACACTTCGGAAGATCACCTGACCGGCAATATTGCTGAGGAATCAAACTATTTGCTGAACACAAAGATTTTACCTCGAGTCTCTCGACCTAGTTCCTTCTGACTCCAAAAATTCTTCCATAACATCTTAAAGCATTGAAGCTATGAAATGCATATATGTGTCCTTTAAAATTGTAGCAGCCATATTTTCTGAAATATATATAAACATTTAAGAATACAATAATAATAATAATAATAATAATAATAATAATAATAATAATAATAATAATAATAATAATAATAATAATAATAATAATTCAAAATCATAAAAAAGAAAATAAATGAAACTTGTAAAAAATAAGAAAAAATTCAATTGATTACGATATTTTTCGTAGTTTTGCCCCCCTTTTTGAAGGCTGATTTTAGTTCACCTTTTAAGGATATATTCTTATAGCAAAGTTTTATGAAAAAAATCTCCGTTAAAAAAATGAAGATAAAATCAAAGGCTAAATAGCATTGGACGTTTTCATAATAGAAATTCAGGCTTCCATAACTCAAGAAGGCGGCGACGTACTCACGTGCGGTTTGAATTTTTTAATAGAACGGGCTAAAATACTAGGGGTGCATTTGGAGCCTCATGTCTGTGGCAGGGTTACCCTCTTGGCTACGGGGCCTCAAAGTTGCCTTTTTAATTTTTACAATAAAAATTCAGGCATCCATAACTCAAGAAGGCGTCGACGTTTTGATGTGCAGTTTGAATTTTTTAATACAATGGACCAAAATAAAGGTGCTGCATTTGGAGCCTCATGTATGTGGCGGGGTTCCCCTCTCAGCTATGGGGCCTCAAGGTTGGTGGTTTTTTTAAATTTTTCTTATGAACCTTGCAATTTCAAAATGACACCTGCATTACCTACAAGGCTACAGGAACCTTGAAATTGAAAAATGACACATGGAATACTACAACAGAGTGCCAATGATGAAAGGCTACCAGCTATATCAATGGTAGAAATTACCCTTGAAATTGAAAAATGACACCTGTTATACTGTTGAAGAAAGAGTCTTCAAGGAGTTTTCAGTGAGGATTTTGGCGCCAACACGAAGGCTGTGTAATTTTCTGAAACTAGAGTATCGTCATTAATGCAATGATGGCCACCTCCGGCGATTCCAGAGGAAATCTTTCGTAAGGGGTCCTTTTTTGGGTTTGTTTGTGGGTCCCAGGGGTCCAATTTAGCCAGGAACCTTGCGTGGTGAAGGTGGCATATTCTAAAACTAGGGTGTAAAAAAAAAAAAAAAAAAAAGTCCAGCCACCCAAATATAAAACTTTTCAAAATTTGCGACCTAATTAACTCTTCTTAGTACAATTCTATTAATTTCGAGGATGCAAAATTTTTTGGCCAGTATTTCCAGTTTCCACCAATCGGTGAATTGAAATTCAGATGTCCATAATACGAAAGTAACTCAACTTATTTACCTTGCGATTGCTTTTTCCTATAATATGGACCAAAATACAGGGGGTGCATTTGGAGCCTCATGACCGTGGTAGGGTTCTCCTCTGAGCTACGGGGCCTGAAGTTCGCCTTTTTAATATTTATAATAGAAATTCAGGCTTCCATAACTCAAGAAGGCGGCAACGTATTGATGTGCGGTTTGAATTTTTTAATAGAACCGACCTAAATACTGGGGGTGCATTTGTGACCTCATGTCCGTGGCAGGGTTCCCATCTTAGCTACGGGGCCTCAAAGTTGCCTTTTTAATTTTTACAATAAAAATTCAGGCATCTATAACTCAAGAAGGCGTCGACGTATTGATGTGCTGTTTGAATTTTTTAATAGAACGGACCAATATACTGGGGGTGCATTTGGAGCATCATGTCCATGGCAGGGTTCCCATCTTAGCTACGGGGCCTGAAAGTTGCCTTTTTAATTTTTACAATAAAAATTCAGACTTCCATAACTCAAGAAAGAGGCGACGTATTGATGTGCGGTTTGAAATTTTAACAGAAAGGACCCAAATACTGTGGGTGCATTAGGAGCCTCATGTCCGTAGCAGGGTTACCCTTTTAGCTACGGGGCCTCAAAGTTGCCTTTTTAATTTTTACAATAAAAATTCAGGCATCCATAACTCAAGAAGGCGTCGACGTTTTGGTGTGTGGTTTGAATTTTTTAATAGAACTGACCTAAATAAAGGTGCTGCATTTGGAGCCTCATGTCCGTGGCAGGGTTCCTTTCTCAGGTAAGGGGCCTCAAAGTTGTTGTTTCTTTTTTTATTTTTAGATATGAACCTTGTAATTTCAAAATGACACCTGCATTACCTACAAGGCTACAGGAACCTTGAAACTGAAAAATGGCACATGGAATACTACAATAGAGTGCCAATGATGAAAGGCTACCAGTTATATCAATGGTAAAAATTACCCTTGAAATTGAAAAATGACACCTGTTATACTGTTGAAGAAAGAGTCTTCAAGGAGTCTTCAGTGAGGATTTTGACGCCAACATGAAGGCTGTGTCAGTTTCTGAAACTAGAGCATAGTCATTAAAGTAATGATGGCCACCTCAGGCGATTCCGGAGGATATCTTTGGTAAGGGGTCATTTTTTGTGTTTATTTATGTATTACTATGAATTCATTTTTATTTATTTGTTCTATTTGATGATCTATTTATTATTTAAATACTTTTATTTATCAAAATCTATTTTTTATTTTTTATTAATTTTTAGTTTTTCTTATTTTTTATTTATTTGTATTTATTAAGTTTTTATCTATAATTACTTATTTTTATTCATTTCATTTATTTTTCGTAATTGAAATCTATTTATTTTTTAAAATTTTTGGGGTATTTCTATCTTTACTTATTTATTTTTATTCATTTTTATTCTTGGAATTTTATTTATAATTAGTTTATATTCCTTTTTTTATTTAATATTGTTTAGTTATTATTGTTTATTTTTATTTATTTATTTTTATTTATTATTATTTATTCTTATTTATTTATATTTATATTTATATTCATACCATTTCCATGTTTTTAATTATTTATTTTTATGTATTTTAATTTATTTATTTTTACCTATCTATTTTTATTTAGTTATTTTTATTAATTTAATTTATTTTTATATTTTATATAGTTTTATATATTTAGTTTTAATTTTTGTTTATTTCTATCTATGTATTTTTATTTATTTAATTTTAACTATTTATTTTTATTTATTATATATATCTTTGTTTATTTCATTATTTTATATTTATTTTATATGTATTTATTTTTATCGTTTAACAATTTATCTATTTTATGTGAATTAATTTATTATTTTTTCCCCATTTTTGTTAGTTCTTCATTTTTTTGTTTCTATATATATATGTATATATATATATATATATATATATATATATATATATATATATATATATATATATATATATATATATATATATATATATATATATATATATATATATATATATATATATATATATATATATATATATATATATATATATATATGAGTGTGTGTGTGTGTGTATTAATTTTTATTTATTTGTTTATTGATTTTTTATTCATTATTTAGTTTCATTTTTTTTACTGTTCATCTATTTTTTATTTACCTATAAATTTTTTTTTAGTTTTTTCATTTTAATCTATTTTTTACTTCTTATATTTTTATTTATTTTTATTTTTTTTATTATATCTTTTATTTTTATTCATATTTATTTATTTACTTTAAATACATTTTATTTACTTCAATTTTTTTATTTTATTTTATTTTATTTATTCTTACTTATTTATTTTTATTTTTATGGTTTTTTGGTTATTTTTTATTTTAATTTATTTTTATTTATTTTATATTTTTCGTTTATTTGATTTGTCTTTTTATTTATTTAATTTGTTTTATTTCCTTTTATTTAAACATTTATTTTTATTTAGTTTGATTTTTATTTATTTATTTATGTATTTTTTATTTTCATTTATTTATTTTGTTTTTATTTAGTGTTTTTTTATTTATTTGCATTTATATATTTATTTTTTGCATTTATATTTTTTTATTTATTAAATAATTAATTTATATATTTTATTACTTCTTTATTTACATTTATTCACTTATTTACTTATTTACTTACTTATTCATTTGTTTATTTATATTTATTTATTTATTTATTTATTTATTTATTTATTTTTATTTTCATTTTTTTATTTATTTATTTTTACTTATTTTTCTTTTTTATATTTTTTATTTTATATTTTTATTTATTTAATTTTATTTATTATAATTTTTTGGTCTAATTCGTTTATTTATTTTTTTTTTTATCTATTATTCTTGTTCATCTTATTTATTGTCATTTACTCACTTTTTTATTTGTGTTTATTTTTATTTTATTTATTTGAATTTTGTATGTATTTATTTATTTATTTAACTTTATTTTAATCGTTTATTTTCATTTTTATTTATTTGTTGATTACTTTTTAAGATTTTTTGTTTATTTTTATTTAGTTTTATTTATTTTATTTTTGTTTTTTACTTTCATTTATTTTTATTTCTTACTTTCATATATTTTTATTTATTTAAATTTTTTTGTTTTTATTTATTTGTTTTCATATATGTTATTTATTTCTATTTAGTTTATATTTTTTTACTTACTTATTTCTATTTAAATTTCTTAATTTCTTTTATTTTTCTTTAAGCATTTATTTATTTTTAGTCAATGTTATATACTTATTTATTACTACTTATTTTTTAAAATTATTTTTTAATTATATTTATCTATTAATTTTTATTTGTTTATTTACATCCATTTTTATTTATTTGTTTTCATTTATTTATTTTTTATTCATTTTTATTTATTTATTAAGTTATTTTTATTTATCTCATTTCATTTATTTTTATTAGTTTTACATATTATTTTTAAATATTTTTTAATATTTATTTATTTTTAATTATTTATATATATTATTTATTTTCTATTTATTGATATTTTTTAATTTAATTAATTTATTTTTTATTCTTATGTATTTTGTTTTTTTATTTTTTATCATCATTTACTTTTTAAATTTTGTTTATTTGTTTTTATTTATCTAATTTATATTAATCTATTTTTATTTATTTAATTTTGTTCATTCTTATTCATTTATTTGTATTTTTTATTTTTATATATTTATCATCTATATTATTACTTTAGATTTATTTTCCTTTTTCAGTAATTTTTAATTTTATTTATTGATTATTATTTAGTTTTTATTTTTATTTTTTGTCATTTTATACTTTTATTTCAATATATTATTATTTATTTATTATTATTAATTTTTATTTATGTATTTTCTGTTATTTTTATTTATTTTCTTTTCTTTATTATTATTTATTTTAATGTATTTTTTTATGTGCCTTTTTATTTTAATTTATACATATATATTCATTTATTTTTCTTTATTTATACTTTTTTATTTTTTATTTTTTATATTTATTTATTAATTTTAATTGATTTTCTTTATTCATTTAATTATTTTTTTATATTTATATATTTCATTGTTATTTACTATTGTACTCATTTTTATTCATGTTTATATTTTTTTTATTTTTAGTAATTTATTTTCATGTGTTTTTATTAATTAATTGTTTTATCAATTTTAATTTATTTTTATTTAATTAAAATTATTTATGAATATTATTTATTCTTATTTATTCTCATTTTTGTTGATTTTTTTTATATATTTATTTTCATTTATTTAATTTATTCATTTTTCATTTATTTCTTTTATATTTGTTTATATATTTTTATTTATTTTTTATTTTTTATTTGATATTTTCTTTATTTATTTTTATTTATTATAATTTACTGTATTTATCTATTTCGTTTATTTGTTTATTTATTTATTTTTTATCTATTTTTTATCATCTCTTTTCATTTACTTACTTTTTTATTTTTGTTTATTTTTCATTTATTCATTTGCTTATATATATATATATATATATATATATATATATATATATATATATATATATATATATATATATATATATATATATATATATATATATATATATATATATATATATATATATATATATATATATATATATATATAATTTTTATTTCTATTTATTTATTTAACTTAATTTTTGATCGTTTTTTTCTATTTTTATTTATTTTTTTATTTTAATTACTTTTTTCGGCATTTTTATTTTTTATTTAGTTTTATTTAATTTTATTTATTTAGTTTCATTTTAAATTTTCATTTATTTTCATTTATCTTTATTGATTTTAATTTTTTTTTATTTATTCATTTGATTTATATATTATTTTTATTAATATAACTTCATATCCTTTATTCTTTCTGTATTATTTATTTTTAGTAAATGTTATATAGTTATTATTATTTATTTAGTTTTATTTATTTTTTATATTTATTTTTAGCTATTTATTTCTATCTCTTTATTATACCCATTTTTCATTTATTTTATCTATTTATTCATTTATTTGGTTATTTCATTTACGCATTTTAATTTATTTTTGAGAATTTTATTTATTATTTTTAATCACTTTTATTTATTTATTTATATTTATATTTATTTATTTATACTTATTTATGTGTTATTTATTTGTTTTTATATATTTTTATTTTATTTTATTTATTTATTTGTCTATTTTCAAATTTTTATGTGGTTTTATTTATTCATATTTTATCATCAGTTACTTTTTATAGTTTTTTATTTATTCTTATTAATTTAATATACATTTTTTATTATTTTTAGTAATTTATTTTTATATATTTTTATTAACTAATTAATTTATTTTTTAATTTATATTTGTTTATGTATATTATTTATTCTTTATTCTCATTTTTTATTAATTTTATTTATTTTTGATTAATTATATTTATATTTAATTATTTATTCAATTTTATTTTTTATAATTATTATTTTTTACTTATTTTTATTTATTAATTTTTTATTAATTTTTATTTTTATTATTTTTTATTTATCTATATTTATTTTTATTCTTATTAATTTTTTAATTTTTTACATTTACTGGTTTGGGAATGAATTTTTATAGTTCGTGTTTCTTTAATTTTAAACTGAACTCTATTTTAACCCTCCTCCATAGGGCTTATACCCACTCATCAAACTGGATGAGTTTCCACGATGAGATATCCTTTTTCGTGAAATATTTCAATAATAATTGTTTTCCGTCACGACTTTTTTTCAGATCGCTAAATAAACTGCTACTGCAGAAAGTGACTCGGGCAACACCGGAATCGACTGTGCCGAAACTGAAGATGGATGCAAGTTTCCCTTTCGTGCATGATGATACTTTTAGGAGAAAATGCACAGCCATTATTCAAAAGAGTTTTCCAGCTTTAAATCTGAAAATCATCCCGAAAAATCCCTTAACAATAGGGTTTCTGTTCAGAGTCAAAGACCGTCTCAGTCCTCTGCTTTCGTCCAGCGTTGTTTACAAGTATACTTGCCCGGGATGTGATCACGGGATATACGTGGGATGCACGAGGAGGCTGTTGAAGGTCCGCATAGATTCCCACACGGGCATAAGTCCCAGAACAGGTAGCAGGTTATCTAATCCTGAGCAATCAAATATACGAAATCATTCAAAATTATGTAAAACTTATATTGACAGCAAGGATTTTTCCATCTTAGGCCAAGTGCAGAACAACAACGACTTAACCATCCTAGAATCCATAATTATCAAGAAGACTGTACCGTCGTTAAATACTCAATCGTCCTTAGTGAAATTGTTTATAGCCTAATTTGGGCAACTGGTTTTTCTCACTCTGTTTTTATTTATTTATGTTAGTCTTGCTCTTTCTTTCATATAGGTAGGTTGTTTTAAGATTTTAGTGAACTCCTTTTACTTATTATTGACGTGTCTTAGAATGAAGTATTTTGTTTTAAATATTTTTACTACATAAAGAGCTGTTGCCATTGCATTAATTTGGTAATCATGTTCGGAAATTATATTATATTTTATAGCCTTCAAAATGCGACTTGGAATTCGTCGCGGAACGTCGGCATTGGAAATAAACTGTAGATGATTAGGATGGCTTTCCTTACTGCTTCCTTCGTGATGTATATATATATATATATATATATATATATATATATATATATATATATATATATATATATATATATATATATATATATATATATATGTATATATATACATGTATATATATGTATGTATGTATGTAAGTATATATATGTATGTATGTATGTATGTATGTGTATATATGTATAAATATATATATATATATATATATATATATATATATATATATATATATATATATATATATATATATATATATATATATATATATATATATATATATATATATATATATATATATATATATATATATATATATATATATATATATATATATATATATACATATATATATATATATATATATATACATGTATATATATACATGTATATATATATATATATATATATATATATATATATATATATATATATATATATATATATATATATATATATATATATATATATATATATATATATATATATATATATATATATATATATGTGTATATATATATATATATATATATATATATATATATATATATATATATATATATATATATATATATATATACTGTAACGTGCAATTGCAGTCTGCAAGAGCACGTGTAGCTTCACTCACTTTTCAAATTTGACTAGACCGAGTAAACATGTAAAAGTCCAGGTGGTGAGTCAAACCCGTGACCACCCAGAACCGACAGGCAGGGATTGTTCAAAACAACCCCTACATTAGCACCCGCTAAAATTCTCGGTTCCTTCACGATAAAAATCCACCCCTTCCTCTCTAAAACTTAAATCTCACCTTCGTCAAACCTTGATTTCCCCTGGGCTTTCGTCTTCTCTTTGTTTCAGCACCGCTCCTGTGTTGCAGCCAAAAGCATGGAAGCTGGCAAGTAACGGACAAACGCCATTTGCTACACAAAGCCTTGGAGGCTTGATCAGAAACTATATAAGGCCCTTGGCCAGCCATCATCAGAATAGAGTCCTTCGCTGGGTCGATCTGCGACCACCCTTCCCCCTTCGCTGACACAGTACTTTTTGCCTTATTGCAAAAATCTGGCCTGCGGGAAAGATATAGTCTGGACTTTGGAGTTTTTACGACACCCAGTCTTCCACTATAATTTTCATTCTTAATGATATTTCTGCCCCTTGGAGTTCTGAGAAAATAAGTGAAGCGTTAACATTTTCATTTCAAGTAACGTAAGCATTTCGGAGCCTTTGCTATTGCATATTGCTCCCTCTCAGCCTTTTCCATTCCCTAAGTGACCGAGAGAGTGTTGTCTTAGCATCAAAAGTGACAGTAAGTTTGTCTTGCGGAATAGGCGTTTATTGCTGTGTATCCATGTGTCCGCCCACGGTGCCAATTCCTGAATTCCCGACGTGGAAGATCACTACAAGATTCGTTCCTGAAGACTTATATGAATACGTGGTAGCCATCTGTACATTTTCTTAGTTTAAAGGTTCCCCACAGTGATTACTATTCTAGAGATAATTAATTTTATAATCAAGACTTTTACCCTAGATCGTAAAATCTTTGAGCATGGCACTTTGTTTTGTGAGTTAATTAATATCGGTGCCAAGGAGCTAGTAAGGAGCTCCCTTCGCAATATCTTTCTGATCCTTGTAATAAAACCTAATTTGTGAAGTCTTGCATTTCTTTTGAAAACCTTGTAATTCACTGTTCATGAGTTAATTCATTGTTAACTTATTTCTGTTCATGTGTTTAACTGAGCAGTCAGGTGAGTTTAGTGTGTTTTAAGGCCAGATAAATCAACCTCAGGTTGGGCTTGTGAAAAAAAATATATATACACACACATATATGCATATATATGTATATATATATATATATATATATATATATATATATATATATATATATATATATATATATATATATATATATATATATATATATATATATAATCATAATGCACATAGATATAGGATATATATAATTTGTGGGTTAAGGTTTCAAAATGCAAACGTAAAACAAATTTTTTTATTTTGTAAATTAACTGGGATTATGATGTAACATTAACGTTTCAGCCCTATCGTTTCCCAATATTAAAAAAAACTACTTCCCTCCTTTTTCCTTACGAAAACCTTCTCGTTTCGAAACCACGGCGGGAACCTGTCTATTTTGGAAACTAAAAAAAAAAAAAAAAAACTTCGATCCGTATTAATTAAGGGAATCAGGACCATTTATGCATATCAGATGTTAAGGCCTCGGTGAGTGTAAATAGATATTAAAAATCTTTTTGGTATAATGAATGAGGACTGGCTTTGAAGCCTCTCTTTAATTATTCATCGGTAGCCTTATGAAGACTCACCAAACAGAGACATGTGGGTTTCTCAGAGGAACTCGTCTGATTCGGAAATGTTTCGTACATTATTATTACAGAATTTTCACACACACACACACACACACACACACACACACACACACACACACACACACACGCATATATATATATATATATATATATATATATATATATATATATATATATATATATATATATTTGTGTATGTGTTAACAAAAACAAATTGTCGTTCAATCAAGCCTCTTATACTTATAATAGCCACTCCTGTTTCCCCTTATCATTGTTTCTCCTTGTCCCTGGAATCCAGATTAGGGTTATCTCATTGAAATCATCCTGGAACTGAACCTGTGGCTTAAAATCTTTAAGCGTCGTATTCCAGAGTCGGCTTCTCATAAAGTTGCAAATCAGAGTTTATAATGGTTATATAATAACAAGCTTTGTTTTTTAATCATCTTTTTTGAAGCTTAGACATTGCTTTTTAATATTATATTTTGCGTCACTTTTTATTCCGCAACAACTTAAATCCAGCAACAAATTTGTGTTGAATAGAATTCATTCTGCAAATGCCTTAGATTATAAGGATATTATTTCGTATCGAATGTTGCATGATGTCAGTATAAAAATGGGACGATGTTTCCTCTTGTAATTGAATTTCGTTAATAAAAAAAAAATTGTTTTCGAAGTTGAAGGGTGATTGTGACTCATCAGATTAAGTCCTCTAATGAACAACGCCCTCTGCCTGGCAGGTGAGAGCGTTTTCCTAATGGATACCAGTACATGGTTTCCTAATGCTTGCAACAGGGGTTGACAAAAACTGAAATGTATTAATCTTTGCTAAAAGCATTAAGCTTTGCTGTTGGGTCATTACAGCCTGCTTTGCAGTTTTAGATGCTGGACTCGCACGCGAAATATTGTGTTCACGCATCTTGTGAACAATTATTTTTTAACATTAAACTATTTCACTTAACACTGCCAAGTTTATAATTTAATTGATGAACCGTCCATAACCCTACATTTAAAAGACTTCTATATTATCAACCGATTTATACCCCTAGACAGAAGTCATCAACAACTCTCCATCCCCTCACATGCGCTGCGCCATTCACTTCTATTTTATCCACGATTTCTCAGTTTTGGATACAAAGGCCCTTCCTTTCCAAAACCTCTATCATCCCATCTATCTTTAGCTATCTGGGTCTTCCTCTCCTTCACCCTATCTGGTTCCATTCTTACCACATGACCAAACCCCTCAAGACATTCTTATCAATCTTGCAGACCTTTTTCCTTCTCTTAGCATCTTCATATCTCTCATCAATTCAGTTCTTATTCTGTTTATGATACAAAAACAGTTTATATCAATAGCTCTTTTGCCTTTGTTTGAATGACACTAATGATGTATAATGTGGGAACAATTTTGAAAAAGAAAATAAACAGTGAATCCCCTAGATAATATTACTTAATTTGAAGACCACTTCAGAACAGAGATTAATTCACTAAAGTTTTGAAAAAACTAATCATAGAATGTATGCACCTGAAAACACGGTGACTATCGAGAAATCTCCATGGCAGTAGAGAGAGGAAATCCTTCTCCCCCCTCCCCCTCCCCCACCCACCCTCCCGCCACGTTCACACGAAAATCAACCCCTCCTCCTTCCATTAGAGAAGTTGTCACAGACTCGATGGAAGAAAATGTCTTATCCTAGCAGCAGCGCCAGCGCCATGTCCTCAAAGGAAAGGAGATATTTAACATGATTTGTATCAGATCTTCCGTAGTAGCCGATAAGCTGAAATGCAGGAAATAAAGCACAGGTAATTTTAGCTCACAAGACGTGCAGGAATTAGCGTAAGTTTGTATATGTATGGTTTGTATGTATATATATGCATGTACGATTATCATCCTTTGCTTGTTCATTTCGTATATGACTATGGGCTCGTTAATTATAATAATGCAGTTACCGCCAAGAACGTTATGCAATGTTTATTTAACACTTCAGCAGCTAAGAAAACAAAACCCGCTGTCATTCATCCCATCTCATGCAAACAAAAAAAGTCACGCAACAGGGTTAACGGCCACCAAAGTTTCATCGTTATCGTTTCACTGCCACAAACAAACAACCCGTGTTTAAGCTGCGTCCTTCCATCGAAGACTGCTATTTCAGTTGCTCACAGAGCATTGCTTATCGACATTTCTGTCGAAGTTACAATTTACATTCTGATAGTACTGCTTTTCTTGATTTTAGGACTGCGTATCCTTTTCATTCCAGCTGCTCCAGTATGATCGAGCAAACAAAGGCCAGGCCGAAGCACGTCTCGGTGAATTAGATGGACAGTTGCCTCGAGCCTTTAGACGCTCTGGTAAGAAATTTGGGGTTGTAAAATAAAACTATGCACCTAAAAGTGAGCAGAGCTAGTTTTTAGTTGCGGATATTCCCTGAAGGACGCGAGAGAGGAAAGACACATCGGCTGCGATATCTCAGCTCAGCTGTGCAATCTGACATCCTAAGAAACAGAAAAGTGATAATGAGAGCTCTGCTTCCCTAGCCAAGCCTCTGCCTGGAAATGCTCAAGAGGAATTAAAATCTTTGCTTTGATGATTCATTAATGTCAATTGGAAAATCAACAATAAGGAAAGTGCAATTAGGAGTGTGAGAGAAAGAGAAGGAGAGTAGGGATGGTTAACTTAATGTAACTAAAGGGAAGATGATTTTGAGCTTTTCTGAAAACTTCTTTTGTTACGACCACAGAACTCCTGTATAGTATGAGTCCTGTTATTTCCTGTAGTAGGGAATGAGGAGGGAAAAAAATGGTGAAGTCCAGTTATCTCTCTCTCTCTCTCTCTCTCTCTCTCTCTCTCTTTTTATGCTCTCTCCATATATATATATATATATATATATATATATATATATATATATATATATATATATATATATATATATATATATATATATATATATGCATGTGCATATCCAATACAGCATGAAGGGACGAATGCTTGAGAATATTATAAAATCCACGTCAGAAGGTGAGTGAAAACCGGGACTTTGAACAAGTGCTTCGTAATTTATTCTACATTTTCAAGTTCACACTGAATACAAAAGAAGTTGACAGGGCCTTATATACAAAAACAAAAAGGGGGCAGGGTTACAGTTTGTTAATCTGGGCAGCATGTTCCTTAAACAAAAACGACAGGGACAAAGGATCACGGGATAAACCAGGGTGGAGATTAACATTCCTGTTGGAAGTAGCTTCAACAAACACAGTCTCTAGCAAATTCCTTTTCTGATGACTGTTGGCCTTGTTGATTATTGCTGACTTATCCCAGTTCATCGCGT
>JANJGK010002249.1:107500-115000 GCA_039081455.1 Macrobrachium rosenbergii | reverse complement strand
ATTTTATTTATTATTTATTAATTATTTATTTATTATTTATTTATTATTTTATATTATTTTATTTTATTATTTTTATTTATTATTATATTTATTTATGTATTTATAATTATTTATTTATCATTTATTAATTAATTAATTAATTTATTTATTTGTTTATTATTTTTTTATTTTTTATTATTTTATTTTTTTATTATTTTATTTATTTATTTTTTATTTATTTTTTATTTTTTTCATTTATTTCTTTATTATTATATTATATTTTCATTTATTATTTTATTTTTATTTATTTATTATTTTTTTCATTTATTTCTTTATTATTATATTTTATCATTTATTATTTTATTTTTATTTATTTATTATTCTATTGTTTCATTTTATTTGTTATTTGATTATTTTGTTTTGTTTATTTATTTATTTATTTATTGATTTATTTATTTATTTATATATTTATTTATTTATTCATTTATTATTTAATTATTTATTTATTTATTTATTTATTTATTTTTCATTAATTTATTTTTTATTTATTTTTTATTAATTTATTTTCTATTAATTTATTTATATATTTTTAATTTCTTTATTATTTATTACTTTATTATTTTATTTTATTTATTATTTTATTTATTTATTTATTCATTACATTATTTTTTTTATTTCTTTAATTATTTTATTTTATTTATTATTTTATTTATTTATTTATTATTTATTTATTTTTCATTTATTATTTATTTATCATTTATTAATTATCTATTTATTTATTTATTTATTTATTTATTGTTTATTTATTTATAATTTATTTATTTATTTATTATTTATTTATTTATTCTTTATTTATTTATTTATTATTTATTTTTTTATTTATTATTTTTTTATTTATTTATTATCTATTTATTATTTATTTATTTATTTATTATTCATTTATTTATTATTTATTTATTATTTATTATTTATTTATTATTTTTTATTTAATTATTATTTATTATTTTATTTTTCATTTATTTATTTATTTTTTATTTTTTAATGTTTATATATTTATTTTTTATTATTTATTTATTTAGTATTATTTATTTATTTATTTTTAATTTAATAATTTACTTATTTTTTATTTATTTATTACTTATTTATTATTTATATATTATTTACTTATTATTTGATTATTTATATATTATTTACTTATTATTTGATTATTTATTATTTATCTATTTGCTCATTTATTATTTATTTATTTATTTGTTTATTATTTATTATTTATTTATTTATTAAATATATTATTTTATTTTTTATTATATTTATTTATCAATGATTTATTTATGTATTTATTTTATTCATTTATTTTCTATTATTTATTTATTTATTTATTTATTTATTCTTATTTATTTTTTAGTTATTTATTTATTTATTTATCATTTTAATTTTTATTTTATTTATTATTTTATTTATATATTAATTATATATTTATTTATTATTTTATTTTATTTATTATTTTATTTATTTATTATTGATTTATTTAAATATTTAGAGTTTACTTATTATTTATGATTTTATTTATTATTTATATATTTATTTATTTATTATTCATTTATTTATTTGTGTATTATCTTATTATTTTGTTTAATTCATTTTTTATTTTTTTTATTTATTTATTTATTTATTTATTTAGTTTATTTATTAATGATTGATTGATTGATTTATTTATTTAATTATTGATTTATTTATTTATTATTTATTTATTTATTTATTGTATATTTACTTAATTATTATTTATTTATATAGTAATGTAATATTCATTTATTTATTTATTATTTATTTATTTAAATTTTTATTATTTTATTTTAGCTATTATTTTATTTATTTATTTTTTATTTATATGTTTATTTATTTATTATTTATTTATTTATTTATTCAATTATTATTTATTGTTAATTTATTTTTTTTATTTATTTGTTTATTAATTTTTTTATTTATATATGCATTTATGTATTCATTTTTTTATTTAGTTATTTATTTATTTATTTATTTATTTATTATTTACTTCTTATTTTATTATTTTATTTTATTTATTATTTTGTTTATTGAATATTTATTTATTTATTTATTTATTTAATTATTTTGTTTTTATATTATTTATAATTTTATTTATTTATAATAATTTCTTCTTTTTATTTATTATTTATTTATTTTTTATGTATTTATTTATTTATTTATTTATTTATTTGTTTTTTATTATTTATTATTTATTTGTTTATTTGTTTATTTCTTTATTTATTTATTATTTATTTATCTATTATTTATCTATATATTATTTATTTATTTGTTTATTTATTTGGTATTTTATTTATAATTTATTTATTAATTATTTATTTTTTATTATTCTATTTTACTTATTATTATTTTATTTATTTATTTATTTATGTATCTGTTTATTTATTTGCTATTTTATTATTTTATTTTACTTATTTTATTAAGCTTTTTTATTTATTTATTAATTATTTATTTAATTGTTTATTTATTATTTATTGTTTATTTATTTATTTATTTATTTATTTATTACTAACTTATTTTATTTATTTATGTATTTATTATTATTTAATTTTATTTATTATTTTATTTATTTATTTATTTATTATTTATTTATTTATTAATAATTAATTTTTTATTTATTACTTATTTATTTATTTTTTCTTTATTTATTATCTTATTATTTTATATTGTTTATTAATTTTTATTTTATTTTATATATTATTTTAGTTATTTATTTTTTATTATTTATTTACTTATTTATTGTTTACTTTTTTATTTATTTATTATTTATTTATTTATTTATTTATTTATTTATTTATTATTTTTTATTTATCTTTATTTATTTATTTTTTATGGTTTTATTATTTTATTTTATTTATTATTTTATTATTTTATTCATTTATTTATTTAATTATTTTTTGTTTATTTATTATTTTTTTTATTTATTAATTTATTTTTTTTTCTATTTATTTATTTATCATTTTCTTATTTTATTTTATTCATTGTTTTATTTATTTAATCATTTATTAATTTATTATTTTATTTATTTATTTAATATTTTAATATTTTATTTTATTTATTATTTTACTATTATTTATTTATTTATCATTTTATTTTATTCTTAATTTTAATTATCTATTTATTTTTTTATTTATTTATTAACCTATTTATTTTTACTATTTTATTATTTTATATTATTTATTTATAATTTATTTATTTTATTGGATTTATTATTTTATTTATTATTTTTTTATTTATTTATTATTTATTTTTTCAATTATTTATTTTTTATTGTTTACTTATTGTTTATTTATTTATTTATTTATTTATTATTTATTATTTATTTGTTTATTGATTTTTTTTATTATTTATTCATTTTTTATATTTTTATTTATTATTTATTCATTTATTTATTGGTTTATTTCAATTTATTTACTATTTTATTTCATATTATTTACTTATTTATTCATTTAATTATTTATCATTTTATTGTATTCATAATTTTATTTATTTATTTATTCATTTTTTTTTTTTTTTTTTATTATTTATTTATTTATATGATTATTTATTTATTATTTATTTATTAATTTTTTATTATTTATTTATATATTTATTTATTTATTATTTATTTATATATTTATTGAGTTATTTATATATTTATTATATTATTTTCTTTGTTTTATTTTAATAATAATTTTATTCTATTTATTATTCTATTTATTTTTATGAAGTATTTATTTATTTATTTATTTTTTATTTATCTATTTATTTATTTATTATTTATTTATATATTTTTTATTTATTAATTATTTATTTATTTATTTTTTTATTTATTTATTTATTTTTTTATTTATTTATTTATTTATATATTTATTATTTTATTTATTATTTTATTATTTTATATTATTTATTATTTTATTTAATTATTTATTATTTTATAATATTTTATTTATTACTTTTTTATTTATTTGTTTATTTATTTTTTTTTTATTTATCATTTATTTTTTATTATTTTATTTTATATATTTTTATTATTTTAGTTACTTTTTTTATTTATTTATTTATTTATTTATTTATTTATTTATTATTTTTTATTTATTTATTTATTTATTTATTATTTTGTTATTTTATTTTATTCATTATTTTATTTATTTATTTATTTATTATCTATTTATTTATTTATTTATTTATTTATTTATTATTAATTTATTTTTTCATTTATATTTATTTTTTTTACTTATTATCTTATTATTTTATTTTATTTATTAATTTTTTTATTTCGTTTTATATATTATTTTATTTATTTATTTATTATTTATTTACTAATTTATTATTTACTTTTTATTTATTTATTATTTATTTATTTGTTTATTTATTTATTTATTTATTTACTATTTATTTATTTATTTTTATTTATTTATTTTTTATGGTTTTATTATTTTGTTTTATTCATTATTTTATTATTTTATTTATTTAATTATTTTTTATTTATTTATATTTTTTTATTTATTTATTAATTTATTTTTTATTTATTTATTTATTATTTTCTTATTTTATTTTATTCATTGTTTTAATTTAATCTTTATTAATTTATTATATTTTTGTTTATTTAATATTTTAATATTTTATTTTATTTTTATTTTATTATTATTTATTTATACATTATTTTATTTTATTCATAATTTTATTTCTTTATTTTTTTTTATTTATTAATTTATTTATTTTTACTATTTTATTATTTTATTTTATTTATTTATATTTTATTTATTTTATTTTATTTATTATTTTATTTATTATTTATTTATTTATTTATTTATTTATTATTTATTTTTTAATTATTTATTTTTTATTGTTTACTTATTATTTATTTATCTATTTATTTATTATTTATTTATTACTTATTTGTTTATTTATTTGTTTAATTATTTATTCATTTATTTATATTTTTATTTATTTTTATTTATTTATTTATTGGGTTTTTTAAATTTTATTTACTATTTTATTTCATATTATTTACTTATTTTATCATTTAATTATTTATTATTTTATTGTATTTATAATTTTATTTATCTATTTATTCGTTTTTTTATTTTTTATTTTTTATTATTTATGTATTTATATATTTATTTATTTATTATTTATTTATTAGCTTTCTTATTATTTATTTATATATTTATTTATTTATTATTTATTTATTTATATATTTATTGAGTTATTTATTTATTTATTGTTTTATTTTGTTTGTTTTATTTTAATAATTATTTTATTTTATTAATTATTTTATTTATTTATTTATGAGGTATTTATTTATTTATTTTTTATTTACTTGTTTATTTATTTATTTATTTATTATTTACTTTTTTATTTATTTATTTATTATTTATTTATTTATTTATTTATTTATTTATTATTTCATTTTATTTATTATTTTATTTTATTTATTATTTTATGATTTTATATTATTTATTATTTTATGTATTTATTTATTTTTTATTTATTATTCATTTTTTTATTATTTTATTTTATCTATTATTTTATTTTTTATTTTAGTTATATTTTATTTATTCATTTATTATTTATTTATTTATTTATTTACTTATTTATTTATTTATTTATTTATTTATTTATTTGTTTATTTATTATTTTTTTATTTATTATTTATTTATTTAGTTATTATTTGCTTATTTTATTTTATTCATTATTTTATTTATTTAATATTTATTTATTTGTTTATTTATTAATTTTTTTATTTATTTACTTATATATTTATTTATTTATTATTGTATTTAATTTATTTCATTTATTCATTATTTATTTATTTATTATTTTATTTATTATTTCATTTATTTATTATTTATTTTTTCCTTATTTATTTATTTATTTATTATTTATTTATATATTTATTTATTATATATTTATTTATTTATTATTTATTTATTTATTTTTATTATTTTTTTATTCATTTAGTCAGTTATTTATTATCTATTTATTTTTTATTTGTTATTTTATTTTATTTATTATTTTATTTATTTATTTATTTATTTATTTATTTATTATTTATTTATTTATATTTTTAAGTATTTATTTATTTATTTATTTATTTATTATTCTATTTATTTATTTATCATTTATTTATTTATTTGTTTATTATTCATTTATTTATTTCTTCATTTATTTATTTATTATTATTTTATTTATTAATGATTTATTTATTTATAATTTTATTATTTTATTTATTATTTTATTTATTTATTATTTATTTATTTATTTTTATTATTTTTTTATTTATTTAGTCAGTTATTTATTATCTATTTATTTTTTATTTGTTATTTTATTTTATTTATTATTTTATTTATTTATTTATTTATTTATTTATTATTTATTTATTTATATTTTTAAGTATTTATTTATTTATTTATTTATTTATTTATTATTCTATTTATTTATTTATCATTTATTTATTTATTTGTTTATTATTCATTTATTTATTTCCTCATTTATTTATTTATTATTATTTTATTTATTAATGATTTATTTATTTATTATTTTATTATTTTATTTTATTTATTATTTTATTTATTTATTTCTATATTTATTTATTTATTATTTATTTATTTACTTATTTACTTATTTATTTACTATTTATTTTTTTTTTTTATTTATTTATATATTATTTTATTTATTTATTATTTTATATATTTAATATTTATTTATTATATAAATATATTTTTTATTATTTATATCTTATTTTACCTCTTTACTTTTTCATTTATTTATTATTTAATTTATTTATTATTATATTTATTTATTTATTTATGTATTTATTTATTTATTTATTTATTTATTTATTTATTTATTTATTTACTTATTATTTAATTTTTTATTTTTTAGTTTTTTGTTATTATATTTATTTTTTCACTTATTAATTTATTTCTTTTTATCTTTTACTTATTTATTATTTTATTATTTTATTTTATTTGTTTTTTTATTTATATATTTATTTATTATTTGAATATTTTATTTTACTTATTATTTCATTTATTGATTTCTTTATTTATTTAATATTTTATTTATCTATTATTTTATTTATTTACTTGTTTATTTATTTTTATTTTTTTATTATTTTATTCATTCAATTATTTTTTTATTTACTTATTTATTTATTTATTTATTATTTTACGTATTTATTTATTATTTAATTATTTATTATTTTTCTATTTATATGTTATTTATTTATTTATTCATTATTTATTTATTTAGTTATTATTTATTTATTTATTTATTATTTAAATATTATCTATTTATTTATTTTTTTTATTTATTATTTATTTATTTATTATTTATTTATTTCTTTATTGTTTATTTATTTATTATTTTATTATTCATTTATTATTTTATTTTATTTATTATTTTGTTATATTTTATTTATTATTTTATTTATTTATTTATTTATTATTTTTTTTATTTATTTCTTTATTT
>JANJGK010002249.1:82500-105000 GCA_039081455.1 Macrobrachium rosenbergii | reverse complement strand
TTACTATATATTTATTTTTTATTTACTTATTTAATTATTTCTTTATTATTTATTTATTATTAATTTATTTATTTATCATTTAATTATTTATTCATTATTTATCTATTTGTTTATTTATTATTTATTATTTATTTATTATTTTTGTATTTATTAATTTATTTATTTATTATTTGCTTTTTATTTATTTCTTATTTATTCATTATTTATTTCCTGTTTATTTATTTTTTATATATTATTTATATAATGTTTTTTTATTTATTATTTAATTATTTATTATTTATTTATTACTTATTTATTATATATTTATTTATTTATTATTTATTCATTATTTGTTTATTTATTATTTATATATGTATTTATTTGTTTAATATTTATTTATCTATTTATAATTTATTTTTTATTTATTATTTATTCATTTATTATTTATAATCTATTTATTATTTATTTTTTTATTATTTATTTACTTATTTATTTATTTATTAATTATTTATTTATAATTCAATGATTTATTATTCATTTATTATTTGTTTATTTATTTATTTATTATTTATTTGTTATTTATTTTTTTATTATTTATTTTTTTATTATTTACTTAATTATTTTTTATTTATTTATTATTAATTATTTTTTATTAATTTTTTATTCATTATTTATTTATTTGTTTCTTTTTTATTTATTTATTTATTTATTAGTTAATTATTTATTATTTATTTACATATCATTTTTTCATTTATTTATTAATCATTTATTTATTTTTTTATTTAGTATTTTTTATTCATTTATTATTTATTAATTTATTATTTATTTATTAATTATCTATTTATCTATTATTTTTTCATTATTTATTTATTTATTTATTTATTTATTTATTTATTTATTTATTTATTTATTTATTTATTTACTTAATTATTTTTTATTTATTTATTATTAATTATTTTTTATTAATTTTTTATTCATTATTTATTTATTTGTTTCTTTTTTATTTATTTATTTATTTATTAGTTAATTATTTATTATTTATTTACATATCATTTTTTCATTTATTTATTAATCATTTATTTATTTTTTTATTTAGTATTTTTTATTCATTTATTAATTATTAATTTATTATTTATTTATTAATTATCTATTTATCTATTATTTTTTCATTATTTATTTATTTATTTATTTATTTATTTATTTATTTATTTATTTATTTATTTATTTATTTATTTATTTATTTATTTATTATTTATTTATTATTTGTTTATTTGTTTATATATTTATTTATTATTTATTTATTTATTTATTAATTATTTATTATTTATTTATTACTTATTTTTTATTCATTTTTATTTATTATTTATTATTTATATAGTTATTTATTTATTTTTTTATATAATTATTTATTTATTTACTTATTTATTTATTTACATATTTATTTAATTATTTTTTGTTTATTTATTATTTTATTATTTTATTTTATTTATTATTTTCTTATTTTATTTTATTCATTATTTTATTTATTATTTTAGTATTTTTTTTATTTTTTATTTTAATTATTTATTATTTTATTTATATATTGATTTATTTATTTATTACTTTATTCTAATATTTATTTATTTATTTATTTACTTATTTATTTATTTTTATTTATTTATTTATTTATTACTAATTATTTATTTATTATTAATTCATTTATTATTTATTTATTATTTTATTTATTGATTTATTATTTTATTTTTTCATTTTATTTATTATTTTATTATTTAATTTTATTTATTACGTTATTTATTTATGTATTTATTAATTCATTTATTTATTATTTTATTATATTATTTCATTTATTATTTTATTTATTTATTATTTTATTTATTTATTTATTTATTTATTTATTTATTTAATTATTATTTTGTTTATTTATTTATTTATTTATTATTTATTAATTATATATTTTTTATTACGTATTCATTTATTATTTAATTATTTATTTTTTATAATTTTATATTAAATTTTTTATTACTTTACTTATCTGTTTATTTATTTATTTAATAATAATTTATCATTTATTTATTTTTTTTATTATTTTATTTACAGATTTATTTATTTTTTTATGGTTTTATTTTATTTACTATTTTATTATATTGTTTTATTTTTTATTTTATTTATTTACTTATTCATTTATATATTTATTTATATCTTCATTTATTTGTTTATTATTTATTTATTTATTATTTTTTTTTCTTCAATATTAATTTATTTACTATCTATTATTTTATCTTTTATTTTTTATTTTATTTTTTATCTATTTATTTATTTAATATTATTTATTATATATTTATTTATTTATTTATTTATGATTTTATAACTATAATTTAATTATTATTTTATTTATTAATTTATTCATTTTTTATTATTTTATTTTATTTTTTATTTTATTTTATTTAGTATTTTATTTGTATACTATTTATTTATTATTTAATTATTTATTATTTGATTCTTACTTATTTATTTATTATTTATTTATTTATAATTTCTTTATTTATTTTTTAATTATTTATTTATTTATTATTTTTTATTATGTATTTTTTATTTATTATTCATTTATTTATTATTTTTTAAATTATTTATTATTTATTTACTATTTATTTATTTATTTATTTATTTATTTATTATTTATTTATTTATTGTTTATTTATTTATTCATTTATCATAATTTTTTATTTATCTATTATTTATTTATTATTTTTTATTATTCATTTATTATTTATATTTATTAACTTATTAGTTATTTATTTATTTATTATTTATTTATTATTTATTAAGTATTTATTAATTTATTCTTCATTTATTTATTTACTTTTTTATTATTTATTTATTTATTTATTTTTTATTTATTTATCATTTATCTATTATTTATTCATTTATTATTTAATTTTTTATTATTCATTTATTATTTATTTATTATTGTAATTTATTTATTTATATATTTATTTATTATTTAGTATTTATTTATTTATTATTTATTTATATATTATTCATTTATTTATTATTTCTTTATTTATTTATTATTTATTTATTAATTTATTATTTAATTATTTTTTATTTATTTATTATTTATTTATTTATTATTTATTCATTATTTATTTTTTATTTAATTATTTATTTATTTATTTATTTGTTATTTATTTAATATTAATTTATTATTTGTTTATTTATTTGTTATTTATATATTATTTATTTATTATTTATTTATTATTTAATTATTTATTATGTATTTATAACTTATTTATTTATTCATTATTTATTTATTTATTTATTTATTTATTTATTTATTTATTTATTATTTATTCTTTTATATTTTACTTTATTTATTTATTTATTATTTATTTATTTATTATTTATTTATTTATTATTTATTTATTTATTATGTTTATTATTTATAATTTATATCTTTATTTATTATGTATTCATTATTCATTTATTTATTATTTTTTTTATTATTTATTTGTTTATTATTTATTTATTTATTTATTTATTTATTTATTATTTATTTATTATTTATTAATTTATTATTTATTTATTTATTATCTATTTATTTATTATATCTTTTTATTTATTACTTAATTATTTATTTTTTATTATTTATTTTACTTATTATTTATTTATTATTTATTTGTTTATTATTTATTTATTTATTGTTTATTCATTTATTATTTATTTATTTATTATTTATTTATGTATTATTTATTATTTACTTATTATTTATTTTTTATAATTTATTTATTTATTATTTATTTGTTTATTATTTATTTATTTATTTATTTTTATTTATTTATTGTTTATTTATTTATTTATTTATTATTTTTTATTTATTTATTTATTTATTATTATTTATTGTTTTATTATTCATTTATTTATTTATTTATTAATTTATCATTTATTATTTAGTTATTTATTTATTTATTTATTTATTTATTTATTTATTTATTTATTTATTTATTTATTTATTTATTTAATTATTTTATTTATTTATTTATTTATTTATTTAATTTTTATTTTTTTAGTTATCCATTACTTACTTATTTATTATTTAATTATTTATTTTTTATTTATTTATTTATTTATTTATTTATTTATTATATATTTATTTATTTATTATTAATTCATACTTTAATTATTTATTTATTTCATTTATTATTTATTTATTTATTTATTTAATTATTTATTTTTTATTTATTATATTTTTATTATTTATTTATTTATTATTTATTTACTTATTTTTTCTATTTATATACTTATTTATTTATTATATATTTGTTTAGTTATTTATTATTTATTTATTATTTGCTTATTTATTTATTTATCTATTTAATATTTAATTATTTATTTTTTTTTTATTTACTTTATTATTTATTATTTATTTTTTTGTTTATTTATTATTTATTTATCTCTATTATTTATTTGTTATTTATTTATTTATTTATTTAATGTTTATTTATTTATGTATTATTTATTTATTAATTATTTATTTATTATTTATTATTTACTTATTATTTATTTATTTATTTTTTATTCATTTATTTATTTATTTATTATTTATTTATTTTTCTTTATTTAGTTATTTATTTGTTATTTATTTATGAATTTATTTGTTTATTTTTTATTTATTTATTATTTATCTATGAAGTTTTTTTATCATTTATTTATTAATTTATTTGTTTCTTACTTATTTATTATTTATTTATTATTTATTTATTTGGTTATTATTTATTTTTTATTTATTATTTATATATTTATTTATTTATTATTTATTTATTTATTATATATTTATTATTTATATATTAATTTCTTATCATTTTATGTATTTATTATTTATTTTTTTATTTATTTTTTATTTACTTATTATTTATTTATTTTTTATTTATTTATCTATTTATTTATTATTTATTTATTATTTAGTTATTTATTATTTATTTATTTACTGAATTGTTTATTTATTATTTGTTTATTTTTTATTATTTATTCATAATTGTTTTATTTATTCCTTATTTTTTATTATTTATTTTTTTATTATTTATTTATTTATTATTAATTCATTTTTTATTTATTTATTTATTTATTTACTATTTATTTATTATTTATTTATATATTTATTATTTATTCATTTATTTATTTATTATATGTTTTTTATTTACTTATTTTTTTTTATTTATTTATTCGTTTATTATTTATTTTTTATTTATTCATTTTTTTTATCTATTCATTTATTATTTATTTATTATTCATTTATTTATTATTTATTTATATATTTTTTATTTATTTATTATTTATTATTTTTTTATTGATTTATTATTTTTTTATTTATTTATTATTTATTTATTTGTTATTTATTTATTTATTTATTTATTCATTATTTATTTATTCATTATTTATTTATTCATTATTTATTTATTTAGTATTTTTTTATTTATCAATTTATTTATTATTTATTTATTACTTATTTATTTATACTTAATTTTTATTTATTATTTATTTATTTATTTATTATTTATTTATTCCTTTATTATTTAATTATTATTTATTTATTTATTTACTTTTTATTTATATATTTATTATTTTTTATTTATTTCTTATATATTCATTATTTATTTATTTATTATTTATTTATTTAATATTAATTTTTTATTTATTTATTTATTTATTTAATATTTTTTAATTTATTTATTAATTATTTTTTTTTTATTTATTTTTTTATTCATTAATTATTTTTGTATTTATTATCTATTTATTACTTATTTATTTATCATTTATTTATGTTATTTATTTATTATTTTTTATCATTTATTTATTCTTTATTTACTATAATATCTATTTATTATTTATTTATTTTAATTTTTTTATTTATTTATGTTTATTAATTATTTATTTATTTTTTATATTTTTATTTATTTATTATTTATTTATTTATTTAATTTTTGTGTATTTCTTCATAATTTATATATTTATTTTTTTATTTAGTTATTAATTTGTATTAATTTATTTTTTTTATCATTTTTTTATTATTCATTTACTATTTATTTATTTATTTATTTATTAGTTATTTTTTTATTTATTATTTATTTGTTTATTAATTATTAGTTATTACTTATTTTTCATTTATTTACTATTTATTTATTTATTATTTATGTATTATTATTTATTTATTTATTTTATTTTATTTTTATTTATTATTTATTTATTTATTTATTTATTTATTTATTAATCATTTATTATTTAATTATTATTTATTTATTGTTTATTTATTTATTATTTATTTATTTATTTTTATTTGTTTATTATTTATTTATTTAGTTATTTTTTATTATTTATTTATTATTAATTATTTATTTATTTATTATTTATTATTTATTTATTTATTATTTATTTAATATTTATTTATTCATTATTTACTTATTTATTTATTAATTTTTACTTATTTATTTATTATTTATTATTTATTTATTTATTTATTTATTTATTATTTATTTATTTATTTATTATTTTCTTATTTTATTTATTTATTTATTATTCATTTATTTATTTATTATTTATTTATTATTTTTTATTTTTTATTTATTATTTATTTATTCATTATTTGGTTATTAATTATTTTCTATTTATTTATTTATTTAATTATTATTCATTTATTTATTATTTATTTTTTATTTATTTTTTTTTGTTTTTTATTTAGTATTTTATTTTTCATTTTATTTATTTTGTTTTTTATTTTATTTGTAATTTAATCTATTCATTTTTTATTTATTATTAATTTATTATTTATTTATTATTTATTTATTTATTATTTATCTATTATTTTTTATTTATTCTTTATTTATTATTTTTTCTTAATTATTTACTTATTGTTTATCTATTTATCATTTCTTATTTATTATTTATTTATTTATTTATTATTTATATATATTTATTATTTATTTATGTATTTTTTTATTTTTTTATTTAATATTTATCTATTCATTTTTTTATTATTTATTTATTTATCTATTATTTATTTATTTATTTTTTTAATTTTTTTACTTATTTATTATGTACTATTTATTATCTATTCACTATTTATTTATTGGATTTTATTTATTTATTATTTATTTATTTACTTATTATTTATTATTTATTTACTATTTATTCATTATTTATTTATTTATTTATTAGTTATTTATTTATTTAATATTTATTTATTATTTATTTATTTGTTAGTCATTTGGTTAATTACTATTTATTTATTAATTATTTGTTATTTATTTAGTTATTTATTATTTATTTATTTTTTATTTATTATTTATTTATTATTTGTTTATTATTTATTTATTTTTTAATTATTATTTATTTATTTATTTAGTATTTATTTATTTACTATTTATTTGTTTTATTTATTTATCTATTAATTAATTAATTTATTTTTTTATTTTTTTATTTATTTTTATTTACTTATTTTTTATTTATTTGTTTATTTATTATTTATTTATTTATTTTATTATTTATTATTTTTTATTTATTTAATTATTATTTATTTATTTATTATTTATATATTACGTATTTAGTATTTATTTATTTCTTTATTTATTATTTATTCATTTATTATTTATATTTTTATTTATTTATATATTTATTATTTATATATTTATTTATTATTTATTTGTTTATTATTTCTTCGTTTATTTATTATTTATTTTTTTATTTATTTATATATTATTTATTTATTTATCATTTATTTTTTTTTATTTATTTATTTAATTATTATTCATTTATTTATTTAATTATTCATTTTTTTATTTTCTTTTATTTATTATCTTATTTATTTATTTATTTATTTATTATTTTATTTATATTTTTATTCAATTAATTTATTATTTATTTATTTATTTTTTATTTTATTTATTTAATATTTTATTTATTTATTTATTTATTATTTTATTTAATTTATTATTTTATTTTCTTATTTTATTTATTATTTTATTCATAATTGTATACTTCACTTATTTATTATTTATTTATTATTTATTTATTATTTATTCAATATATTTTCATTTATTTATTTTATTAATTATTTTATTTATTATTTTATTTATTTATTTATTTATTTAATTATTTATTTATTATTTAATTTATTTTCATATTTAATTTATTTATTTTTTTATTTATTTATTTTATATTTATTTATTTTTTTATTTATTTATCATTCATTTATAATTAATTTATTATTCATTTATATATTATTTATTTATTATTTTAATTATTATTTATTAATTATTTATTACTTATTTATTATTTTATTTTTTGCTTTTCCATTATTTTTATTTTTTTATTTTTTATTTTATTATTTTATTTTATTTAATATTTTAATCATTAAGTATTTTATTTATTTATTTATTTATTCTGTTTATTTATTTAATTATTATTTTATTATTTTATTATTTTTTATTTATTATTTATTTATTTAATTTTTATTTATTTATTTGTTTATTTTTTATTATTTCATTAATTTATTTATTTATTATTTATTATTTATTCATTTCCTTATTTATTATTTTATTATTTCATTTTATTAATTTTATTTACTTATTTAATATTTTATTATTTTATTTTATTTATTATCTTATTATTTTTTATTATTTTTTATTTATTTATTAATTAATTAATTTATTTATTTATTTATTTATTTATTTATTTATTATTTCTTTATTTTTTATGTATTTATTTTTTTTATTATTTATTTATTTATTATTTATTATTTAATTTTTTATTTATTATTTTATTTTTTATTTATTTATATATTTATTTATTTATTATTAATTTTTTATATATTATTTTACTAATTTATTATTTTATTATTTTATTTTATTTATTGTTTAATTTCTTTAATTCTTTATTATGTTATTATTTTATTGATTATTTTATTATTTTATTTTATTTATTTTATTATTTTTTATTTTTTATTTATTTATTATTTATTTTTTATTTATTTATTATTTATTTATTTATTAATTATTTATTATTCTTTATTTATTATCTATTTATTATATATTATTTATATATTTATTATTTATATGTTTATTATTGATTTATATATTATTCCTATATTTATTTATTTATTTATTTATTATTTGTTTATTATTTGTTTATTGTTTATTTATATTTTCATAGTTTATTTATTTATTATTTATTTATTTTTATAATATTTAATTATTTATTTATTATTTATTTATTTATTGTATATTGATTTATTATGTATTTATTTATTTATTATTTATTTTTTATTTATTTATTATTTATTTATTTATCAATTCATTTATTATTTATTTACTATTTGTTATTTATTCATTATCTAGATATTTATTTATTATTTAATTATTTATTATTTATTTATTTAATTATTATTTATTTATTATTTTTATTTATTATTTACATATTTATTTATTTTCTGTTTATTAATTTTTTATTATTTACTTATTTTTCACTTATTTATTCCTTATTTATTTATTATTTATTGATTATATATTTATTATTTATTTATTTGTTATTTATTTGTTTATAATTTATTATTTATTTATTGTTATTTATTTTTTTACTATTTATTTATTCATTAATTTATTATTTATCTGTTTATTATTTATTTATTATTCCTTTATTATTTATTTATTTATTATTTATTTGTTTATTTATTATTTATTTATTTTTTATTTATTTTATTATTTATTATTTATTCATTTATTTATTTATTTATTTGATATTTATTTATTTATTTATTTTTTAATTATTTATTATCTATTTATTTATTGTTATTTTTATTTACTTATTATTTATTAGTATTTATTATTTATTCATTCATTTATTTATTTATTTATTTATTTATTTATTTATTTATTATTTATTTATTTATTATTTATGTATTTACTTATTTTTTATTTATTTATTTATTATTTATTTGTTCATTTTTTATTTATATTTTATTTATTCATTTATTTATTTACTTATTTATTATTTATTTATTTACTATTTCTTTATTATTAATTTATTATTTATTTTTTTTTGTTATTCATTTCTTTAGTTAAATATTATATATTTATATTTATTTATTATTTATTTGTTTATTTCTTTATTATTTATTTATTTATTATTTATTTTTTTATTTATTATTTATTTTGTATTATTTATTATTTATTTATTTATTTATTTATTTATTATTTATTCATTTATCTATTTATTATTAATTTATGATTTATTTATTATTTATTTATTTATTTATTTATTTATTTTTTATTTATTTATTTATTATTTACTTATTTATTAATTACTTATTTATTATTTGCTTATAATTTATTTGTTTATTATTTATTCATTTATTATCTTATTTAATATTTATTTAATTATTTATTTATTTATTATTTATTGATTATTTTTTATTTACTTATCATTTATTTATTTATTATTTATTTATTATTTATTTGTAATTTATTTCTTTATATATTTAATGCTTATTTTTATATATTGATTTATTATTTATTTATTTATTGTTTATTTATTTATTTATTATTTATTTATTATTTATTTATTATTTATTTATTATTTATTTATTATTTATTTATTCAATTATTATTTATTTTTTATTATTTATATATTTATTTATTATTTATTTACATATTATTTATTTATTTCTTTAATATTTATTCATTATTTATTTATTTACTTATTTATTTATTCATTATTTATTTATTATTAATCTTTATTTATTTATTTATTTATTATTTAGTATTTATTTATTTATTTTTCATTAATTAATTTGTTATCTATTATTTGTATAAATTTTTATTTATTTTTTATTTATTGATTATTTATTTATCTTTTATTTATTTATTATTTATTTACTAATTACTTATTTATTTATTATATATTTATTATTTATTTATTTATTATATATATATAGTTATTTATGTATTTATTATTAATTTTTTTTTATTATTATCTATTTAGGAACACCAGATTTTTGCTGGAAATATTCATCATTAAAAGTGAAAATAGTCCAATCAGCACAGATTCTTACCAAGTCGAGAAATTGGTCACATGGAATAGGAAAGCTGATAATCCCTTCTTCGTGTCTCTTCTTTAAATTTTCCAAAACAAAATCAAGCGGAACATTCGTAAATAGAGAGGTGACATCGAGGCTAATCATCCTACCATCGGAACGGTTAAAATTTAAAGAAAAGACACGAAGAAGGGATTATCAGCTTTCCTATTCCATGTGACCAATTTCTCTACTTGGTTAGAATCTGTGTTGATTGTACTATTTTCACTTTTAATAATGAATATTTCCAGCAAAAATCTGGTGTTTCTATGGGTTCACCACTGTCACCAGTTTTAGCTAACCTGTGCATGGAGTTCATAGAAGTTGAAATATTAAAGAGATGTAACCCAACCTGCAAGCCTGCTCTGTGGGTGAGATACGTAGACGATAAATTTATTATTTTTCGGCAATGACGTAGCTTTAGACTGCTTACTGAATACTGCCAACAACGTTGTCGATTATATAAAATTTACAGTTGAAAAAGAGGTTGATGGCAAGATTTCTTTCTTACCTGTCTTAATTCATAGGGATGTAAACAGTAACTCTTTCAAATTTTCAGTTTTTAGAAAAGCTACTAACAAAGAAAATTATATTCATTATTTTCCCCACCACTCACAGCAAGTTAAAAGGAATGTTATCATTAGCTTTGTTTTAAGAGCACTCCGTATATGCGACCCCCAATTTCTAGATGAAGAACTCTCCCATGTCGTAGATACCTTTAGGTCCTTAAAATACCCGGAACATTTTATTTCTGACGCCATCAGCCGTGCTAGAAGGAGCTTTTATATAGGTCATGTTAATAAGGAAATAAATAACAAGAAACATGTATCATTACCCTTTGAAGAAGAAGTGTCAAGAGTGGGCGATTATATGAATAAATACCAAAAGGATATAAAAATTGTTTATACCTATAAAAACACTTTGGCAAAAGCCCTTACCAATAACAGCACCAAGAGAAACAGCGGTGTTTACAGGGTTCCCTGCCATGATTGCAATGGTTGTTACTACGGGGAGGGTGGTAGGGGACTAGATGTAAGATTAAGGGAACATAGAAGGGCCTATGATCTTCATGCACAGAGGAGCGCTTTGGTAGCTCATAGTTTTAATTTAGACCACAAAATTAATTGGGGTGGTGCACGAACTATTTTTAGAAGTGACGATTCTCACGTGAGAAGATTAGTTGAAGGTGCTACCATAAACATGGAAATATCGTTTGAAGATAATAAATCATTTACTAATGAAGACCCTTTCATCAACTGGTTTATTGCCAAACACTACATTAAACATTTTAATTTCAAAACTGACGTTGACCGTGTGAACCCTGATGCTCTGCTTCCTCTTCCCCTCTCTCTCCAGATAGCCGACGTCCCTGTGGATGATTCCGACTATGGCACCTATGCAGCGCAGGCAGATGCAACATCGCAAGTACGAAGATCAAGGAGATTGGCGCAACTGCCTGTTGAATTTGGTATTACACAACACCCGAACCAGCACTTCCGTGATGGGCTGGTATCTTCTCGCCCCGCCCCCAACTTTTAAAAACTATTTCATAAGAAAACTACCCTCACTTTGCATTTTAACGTTAACACTGATGAGGAACACCGATGAGGTGTTCGAAAGTCTTTGGTTCTTTTTACATAGTAATATATTTACTGTATAATTGTAGATTTTTATTACTCAAATTGTTTTTCACGAAATTGTGAATCTATTAGCATTTATTTTTTTATTATTAATTATTTATTTATTATTAATTATTTGTAATTTTTTATTTAATATTTATTTTTTTATTAATTTATTATTTATTTATTTATTTATTATTTATTTATTTATTATTTTTTTATTTATTATTCATTTATTTATTTATTATTCATTTATTATTTATTTATTTATATATTTATTTAATTATTCATTTATTATTTGTTTATTTAGTATATATTTATTTATTATTTATTTATTTATTATTTATTTATTTATTATTTATTTATTTATATATTTATTTAATATTATTTATTTATTTATTATTTATTTAATATTTATTTTTTGCTTATTTATTTATGTATTATTTATTTATTTATTATATATTTTTTATTTATATACTCATTATTTATTTATTATTCATTTATTTACTTATTGTTTTTTTATTTATTTATTATTTTTTTATCTTTATTTGTTTATTGTTTATTTATTTATTATTTTTTTATTTATTTATTTATTATTTGTTTATTTATTATTTATTTATTTTATTATTTATTTATTTATTTATTATTTATTTTTTATATATTTAATATTATTTATTATTTATTTATTATTTATTCATTTATCATAATTTTTTTATTTATCTATTATTTATTTATTATTTTTATTATTCATTTATTATTTATATTTATTAACTTATTAGTTACTTATTTATTTATTATTTATTTATTATTTATTAAGTATTTATTAATTTATTGTTCATTTATTTATTTACTTATTTATTATTTATTATTTTTTTATCATTTATCTATTATTTATTCATTTATTATTTAATTTTTTATTATTCATTTATTATTTATTTATTATTATAATTTATTTACTTATATATTTATTTATTATTTCTTTATTTATTTATTATTTATTTATTTATTATTTAATTATTTATTATCTATTTATTATCTATTATTTATTCATTATTTATTTATTTATTTATTTATTATTTAATTATTTATTATTTGATTATTTATTTATTTATTTATTTATTTATTATTTATTTATTATTAATTTATTATTTATTTATTTATTTGTTATATATTATTTATTTGTTATATATTATTTATTTATTATCTAATTATTTATTATGTATTTATAATTTATTTGTTTATTTATTATTTATTTATTTATTTATTTATTTATTATTTATTCTTTTATAATTTACTTATTTATTTATTTATTATGTATTTATTTATTTATTATTTATTTATTTATTATATGTTTATTATTTATTATTTATATCTTTATTTATTATGTATTCATTATTCATTTATTTATTATTTTTTGTTTATTATTTATTTGTTTATTATTTATTTATCTATTTATTTATTATTTATTTATTATTTATTAATTTATTATTTATTTATTTATTTATTTATTTATTTATTATTTTATTATTTTATTTTATTTATTATTTTATTTATTATTTTAATTATTTATTTAGTTCTTAATTACTTAATTATTTATTATTTATTATTTATTTATTTATTATTTATTTGTTTATTATTTATTTATTTATTGTTTATTCATTTATTATTTATTTATTTATTATTTATTTATTTATTATTTATTTATGTATTATTAATTATTTATTTATTATTTATTTTTTATAGTTTATTTATTTATTATCGACTTGTTTATTGTTTATTTATTTATTTATTTTCTATTTATTATTTATTTATTTATTTATTTATTTATTTATTTATTTATTTATTATTTTATTTATTATTTATTTATTTATTATTTATTTTTTTATTATTCATTTATTTATTTATGATTTATCTATCATTTATTATTAAGTTATTTATTTATTTATTTATTTATTTATTTATTATTTAATTATTTATTTATTTATTTATTTTTTATTTATTTAGTTATTATTTTTTTAAGTTATCTATTACTTATTTATTTGTTATTTAATTATTTATTATTTATACATTTATTTATTAATTTTTTATTATTTATTTATTTACTTACTATTAATTCATTCATTTATTATTCATTTATTTATTTTATTATTTATTAATTTATTTATTTAATTATTTATTTTTATTTATTATATATATATTATTTATTTATTTATTATTTATCTACTTATTTTTTATTTATTTACTTATTTATTTATTATATATTTGGTTAGTTATTTATTATTTATTTATTATTTACTTCTTTATTTATTTATCTATTTATTATTTAATTATTATTTATTTATTTATCTATTTTATTATTTATTATTTATTTTTTTGTTTATTTATTATTTATTTATCTCTTTATTATTTATTTATTATTTGTTTATTTATTTTTTTATTTATTTAATGGTTATTTACTTATGTATTATTTATTTATTAATTATTTAATATTTATTTATTATTTACTTATTATTTATTTATTTATTTTTTATTTATTTATTTATTTATTTATTATTTATTTACTTTTCTTTAGTTATTTATTTATTATTCATATATGAATTTATTTGTTTATTATTTATTTATTTATTATTTATTTATGAATTTTTTTATTATTTATTTATTAATTTATTTATTTCTCAAATATTAATTATTTATTTATTTATTATTTATTTATTTAGTTACTTATTATTTATTTATTTATTTATTTACTTATTTATTTATTTATTTATTTATTTATTATTTATTATTTATTATTTATTTATTTGTTTATTTATCATTGATTTTTTATGTATTTATGATATATTTATTATTATTTATTTATTTACTTCTTTATTTTTTATTTATTCATTTATTTATTATTTATTTATTATTTATTTTTTTATTATTTACTTATTTATTTTTATTTATTTATTTATTGACTTATTTAATATTTATTTGTTTATTTATTATTTATTTTTTTATTTTTTTCATTTACTTATTACTTATTTATTTATTATTTATTTGTTACTTATTTATTTATTTATTTACTTATGTATTGTTTATTTATTATATATTAATTTATTATTTATTTATTTATTATTTATTTATCTATTTATTATTTATTTGTTATTTATTTTTCAAGTATTATTTAATTATTTATTATTTATTTATTTATTTATTAATTTATTCATTATTCAATCGTTATTTATTAATTTATTAATTTATTTATTTATTTATTTATTTATATTTCATTAATTTATTTTTAATTTATTTATTTTTTCTTTATTTATTTATTTATTTATTTATTATTTATTTAATTATTATTTATATATTTATTTTTTATTTAAAATTTATTTGTTATTTATTCATTATTTATTTATTATTATTTATTTATTATATATTTATTAATTTTTTATTTATTTATTTATTATTTATTTATTTAATTATTTATTTATTATTTATTTAATTATTATTTATTTATTTATTTTTTATTATATATTCATTTATTTATTTATTATTTGTTTATTATTTATTTATTATTTATTTCTCAATTATTTATATATTTATTTTTATTTATATATTATTTATTTATTTATTTATTATTTATTTATTTATTATTTATTAATTATTATCAATATATTTACTATATACTTATTTGTTTATTTATCATTTATTTATTTATATTTTATTTATTATTTATTTATTTATTATTTAATTATTTATTATTTGTTTATTTATTTTTCATTCATTATATTATTTATTTATTTTTTATTGTTTATTTATTTATTTTTTTATCTATTTATTTTTTATATATTTATTTATTTATTATTAATATTTATTTATTATTTATTTATTTTTGACTGATTTATTTAATATTTAGTTATTTATTATTTATTTATTTATTTATTTATTATTTATTTATTCATTTATTATTTTTATCAATTTATTATTCAATTATTTATTGATTATTTATTTTTTTTATTTATTTATTATTTACGTATTTAGTATTAATTTTTTAATACTTATTATTTATTAATTTACTTATTTATTTGTTTATTATTTATTTATTTATTTTTTACTGATTTATATATTTATTTTATATTATTTATTTATTTATTATTTATTTATTATTTGTTTAATTATTTATCTATTTATTATTTATTTATTTATTCTTTAAATATTTATTATTTATTTTTTATTTATTTATTTACTTATTGTTTTTTCATTTATTTATTATTTATTTTTCTTTATTTATTTATTATTAATTTATTTTATTATTTATTTATGTATTATTTATTTATTTATTTATTATTTATCTAAAATATATTTATTTATTTATTAGTTATTTATTATTATCTATATATTTACTAGTTACTTATTTATTTATTATTAATTTATTTATTTATATTTTATTTATTTTCTTATTATTTATTTATTTATTTATTATCTATTTATTTACTATTTAATTATTTATGATTTATTTATTCTTTATTTATTTATTATTTATTTATTTTTTAACTATTATTTATTTATTATTTATTTATTATTAATTAAATTATTTATTTATTTATTGATTATTTATTATTTTTTATTTATTTATTGTTTATTTATTAATTATTTATTTATTCCTTATTTATTTATTATTTATTTATTGTTAATTATTTATTTATTATTAAATTATTTATTATTTATTTATTTAATATTTATTTTTTTATTATTTATTTATTTTTTGTTATTTATTTATTTTTTTGTTTTTTTTTATTCATTATTCATTTATTATTTATTTATTTTTTATTTCTTTATTATTTATTTATATATTATTTACTTATTAATATTTTTTCATTTATTATTTATTATTTATTTATTTATTTTTTCATTTATTATTTATTTATTTATTATTTATTTATTATTTAGTTAAATGTTTATTTAATAATATTTATTTATTTATCATTTAGTCATTATTTATTTATTACTTTTTTATATATTTATTATTTATATTTTTATTATTTATTTATTTACTTATTGTTTTATTATTTATTTATTATTTTTTTTCTTTATCTATTTATTATTTATTTATTTATTTATTACTTATTTATTATTAATTTATTTTTTATTATTTCTGTATTTATTTATTATTTATTTCATTATTTATTTATTTATCATTTATTTACTATTTATTTATTTATCAAAATTTATTTATTTCTTTATTTATTTATTATTTTTTTTATTTATTATTTATATTTATTAACACATTGGTTATTTATTTATTTATTATTTATTTATTATTTATTAATTATTTTTTTATTTATTATTTATTTATTTATTTTTTAATTATTTATTATTTATTATTTATTTATTTATTATTTATTTTTTTTATTTATTTATTTAATATTTAATTATTTATTTATTATTTGTTTATTTATTTATTTATTATTTATTTATACACTTATTATTTTTTATTTATTTATTATTCAATTATTTATTTATTATTTACTTTTGTTTTTTTTTATTATTTATTTATTTATTATTTTCTTATTTAGTATTTATTTATTTATTATTTATTTTTTTATTTAATTATTATTTATTTATTTATTATTTATTTATTAATATATTTATTTTTCATTTTTTTATATATTTATTTTATATAATTTATTTATTATTTATATATTTATTATTTATTCTTTATTTATTTATTTACTTATTGTTTTTCATTTATTTATTATTTATTTTTTCTTTTTTTATTTATTATTTATTTATTTTTTATTTATTTATTATTTATTTATTTACTTATTTATTATTTATTTTTTATATACTTATTAATTTATTAGTTATTTATCATTACTATATATTTATTAGTTACTTATTTATTTATTATTCATTTATTTATTTATATTTTATTTATTTATTTATTTATTTATTATTTATTTATATGTTTATTTATTAATTATTTATGATTTATTTATTTATTTATTATTCATTTATTTATTATTTATTTATTTTTATCTATTATTTATTTATTATTTATTTATTATTAATTTATTTATTTTTTTATTTATTGATTATTTATTTATTATTTATTTATTTATTATTTTTTTATTTATTTATTGTTTATTTATTAATTATTTATTTATTCCTTATTTATTTATTATTTATTTATTTATTGTTAATTATTTGTTTATTATTAAATTATTTATAATTTATTTATTTAATATTTATTTATTTATTATTTATTTATTTTTGTTATTTTTTATTTATTTATTATTCATTTATTATTTATTTATTTTTTATTTATTATTTATTTATTTATTTATTTATTTATTCATTTATAATTTATATATTTATTATTTATTTATTATTTAGTTATTTATATGTTTATTTAATAATTATTTATTTATCATTTATTCATTATTTATGTATTACTTTATATATTTATTACTTATATATTTATTATTTATTTATTATTTATTTATTTACTTATTATTTTATTATTTATTTATTTACTTATTGTTTTATTATTTATTTATTATTTATTTTTTCTTTATTTATTTGTTATTTATCTATTTATTATTTATTTATTTTTTAATTATTTATGTAATTAATTATTATTAATTCATTATTTTTTTATTTATCATTTATTTACTATTTATTTTTTTATCATAATTTTTTATTTATTTTTTATTTATTTATTATTTTTTTTATTATTATTATTTATTAACATATTAGTTATTTATTTATTTATTATTTATTAATAATTTTTTATTTATTATTTATTTATTTATTTATTTGTTATTTACTTATTAATTTTTTGTTATTTATTTATTTGTTATTTATTTATTTATTTATTGCTTATTCGTTTATTATTTAATTATTTATTATTTATTTATTATTTATTTATTATTAATTTATTATTTATTATTTATCTATCTATTTTTTTATTATTTATTTATTATTTATTTATTTATTATTTATTTGATTATTTATTTATTTATTATTTATTTATATATTATTTATTTATTTATTTATTCATTATTTATATACATATTTATATATTTTTTTATTCATTTATTATTTAATTATTTTTTATTTATTTATTATTTATTTATTTATTTATTATTTTTTTACTTATTTATTATTGATTATTTATTTATTTATTTATTTATTTATTTATTATGTATTTATTATTTATTTATTTAATTATTAATATTTATTAATTTTTTTTATCTATTTATTTTTTTATTAATTTCTTTATTTATTATTCATTTATTTATTTATTTATTTATATATTTATTTACTATTTATTTATTTATTTATCTATTATTTATTTATTATTAATTTATTAATTATTTTTTTTTATTTATTCATTATTTATTTTTTATTTATTTATTATTTATTTGTTATCTATTTATTTACTATTTATTTTTTTATTATTTATTTATTTATTTATTTCTAATTTATTCATTTATTTATTATTTTTTTAAATTTATTCATTATTTATTTATTTTTATTTATTCACTTATAATTTATTTGTTTATTATTCATTTATTTATTTATTTATTTATTATTTGTTTATTATTTATTAATTTATTATTTATTTATTTATTATTTTTTATTTATTATTTATTTATTAATTATTCATTTATTTATTATTCATTTAATATTTATTTATTATTTATTTGTTTATTATTTATTTAGTTATTTATTGTTTATTCATTTATTATTTATTTATTATTTATTTATTTATTATTTCTCTCTTTATTTATGATTAATTATTTATTTATTATTTATTTTTTATTATTTATTTATTCATTATTTATTTATTTATTTATTCTTTATTTATTTATTATTTATTTATTTTCTTATTATTTTATTAATTATTTATTTATATTTATTTATTTATTAATTTTTCATTTATTTATTTATTACTCATTTATTTATTTAGTATTTTTTATTATTTAATATTTAGCTCTTTTTTATTTATTTATTTATTTATTTTTTATCTATTTATTTATTATTCATTTATTTATTTAATTATTTTTTTATTTATTTATTATTTATTTTTTTATTTATTTATTACTTAAATATTTATTATTTATTTATTTATTTCTTATTTTATTTATTTATTTTTTATTTATTTATTATTTATTTATTATATATTTATTATTTATTTATTTAATATTTGTTTATTTAGTTCTTATTTATTATTGATTTATTATTTATATATTTATTTATTATTTACTTATTTATTACTTATTTATTTTTTTTATTTTATTTACTTTTGATTTATTTGTTATTTAATTATTTATTATTTATTTATTTATATATTTATTGTTTATTTATATATTTAATGTTTATCTATTTATTTATTATTTATTTATTAATTATTTATTATTTTTTTATTTATTTATTTATCATTTATTTATTTATTATTTATTTATTTATTTTTGGTTTATTCATTTATTTATTTATTTATTTATTATTTATTTATTTATTTATTTATTTATTTATTTATTTATTTATTTATTTATTTATTTATTATTTATTTATTATATTATTTATTATTTATTATTTATTATTTATGATTTATTATTTATTATTTATTATTTACTATTTACTATTTATTTATCTTTTTATTATTCATTATTTATTATTTAATATTCATGTAGTTATTATATATTATCTATTAATTTTTATTATTAATTTTTTATTTATTATTTATTATTTATTTATTATTTATTTATTATTTATGTATTATTTATTATTTATTATTTATTATCTATTATTTATTTATTATTTATTTTTTTATTTTTTATTATTTATTATTTATTGTTTATTTATTATTTATTATCTATTATTTATTTATTATTTATTATCAATTATTTATTATCTATTATTTAATTATTTATTATCTATTATTTATTATTTATTTATTATTTATTACTTATTATTATTTCTTGTTTATTTATTGTTTATTATTTATTATTTATTTATTTATCCTTTACATATTTTTTTATTATTTATTTATTTATTTAATATTTTTTCATTTAATTATTATGTATTATTTATCTTTTATTTATTTATTTATTTATTATTTATTTATTGTTTATTTGTTTATTTATTATTTATTTTTTTATTATTTATTTTTTATTTTTTATTATTTATTCATTATTTTTTGTTATTCTTTCATTTATTATTTATTTATTTATTTATTGACTTATTTAAATGTTATTTATTTTTTATTTATTATTTATTTATTATTTTTATTTAGTTATTATTAATTTATTTTTTTTTTTTTATTATTAATTAATTTATTTATATAATATTTATTTATTTATTATTTTTGTTTATTTATTTTTCATTTATTTATTATTTTTTATTTATTATTTATTTATTTATTTATTATTATTTTATTATTGATTATTTATTTAATATTTATTTACTATTTATTTTTTTTTTATTTATCTATTATTTATTCATTTATTAATTATTTTTTACTTATTTATTATTCATTTATTTGCTTTTTATTTATTTGTTATTTATTTATTATTCATTCATTTACTTATTTATTTATTATTTATTTATCTATTATTTACTTATTTTGAATTTATTTATTTATTATCTATTTTTTATTTATTTATTTATTTATTACTTATTTTTTAATAATTTGGCTCATTTATTTATTATTTATTTATTTATATATTTATTTAATATTCATTTATTTATTATTTACTCATTATTTATCTATTACTTATTTATTCATTTATTATT
>JANJGK010002249.1:60000-70000 GCA_039081455.1 Macrobrachium rosenbergii | reverse complement strand
TATATATATATGTATATATATATATATATGACTATAGTCAATTACTTCAATGTCAATAATTAGTGCAACAGAAATATATATCAATAATTCCCATTAGTAAGCAAATAAATGCAAGAAATATTATAATGCATCATAGTGCTAAACACAAAACAAGACAAGTATATATATATATATATATATATATATATATATATATATATATATATATATATATATATATATATATATATATGTATATATATATATATATATATGACTATAGTCAATTACTTCAATGTCAATAATTAGTGCAACAGAAATATATATCAATAATTCCCATTAGTAAGCAAATAAATGCAGGAAATATTATAATGCATCATAGTGCTAAACACAAAACAAGACAAGTATATATATATATATATATATATATATATATATATATATATATATATATATATATATATGTATATATATATATATATGACTATAGTCAATTACTTCAATGTCAATAATTAGTGCAACAGAAATATATATCAATAATTCCCATTAGTAAGCAAATAAATGCAAGAAATATTATAATGCATCATAGTGCTAAACACAAAACAAGACAAGTATATATATATATATATATATATATATATATATATATATATATATATATATATATATATATATATATATATATATATATATATATATATCAAATACTCAAAATAAATGCAGAAAAACAAGGCAAAGTAAATATATCAAATGCCCATTACTCTGGTTACCAGTCATGATAACTCGGTAAAAATTCACATATCATAAACATATCTAATTGTAATTATTATCAAAGAAATCATAAATTGTAAATAAAAAAAAAATTCAATCATAAAAATGTTCAAGTGCAAGTCAATGGTAAACATTTCACTATTTAGGAAGGATTCTGTCCATCATGTCTTTGATTATGGTAAGCTTATTCAATATTAATTTCCTGACAATTATAGAGGAAATGAAAGCAAATAGTACCAAAAGAATGACATTTATGAATGAGATGATAGGAGAAATCTCGGTCTTATATGTATGAAAGAAAGTATGAACCTCTTCTAGCTTTGTGAATGTCTCCAATTCCAGTTCTGAAAGCTGAAATTCATTAATAGCTTCAAACTGATGTACACTTTTAGTGAAATTCAAACTGTACGTCGTGAAGACTGTAGGTTTGTAATACAAATTATGTAAAATGACCAATTCACAAGCAGATGAAAATGAGTGCACATTAATGAAAACTATTTCTGTTTTGTTTGACTTACAATTAATCTTAGCATTCAGTCTGTTTGCTGAGAACACAAAAATTTCATCATCAGTGACCTGAGCCTTGAATGTTTCTGTAAACGGTAGGTACTTACAATGGTTCTTACCATTCTTGTTGTTCACAAGATCATCTAGACAATAAAGAGCACTCAAGGGTTCATAGAAATTCACAATGTTACAAACATATGCATCATCATTAAGCATGACACATTCCCTGAACTCAAGTTCGGGAATTTCGGTCACTAGGAACGAATCATGCTGCAAGGCAAAGTGTCGAACTGTTCCTTCTAGCACAATGGACTTATTATCTACTACCATTGGGAATGGATAGACTGATATCAATGAGTTAATGTCTTGATTATTGAAAGGGATCACTAGGATTATTTGATTAGCTACTACTTTCACTGTGATCATGCCATAATAGTCCACTATATTTTCTACTAGTGGCTTCAAGTGATTGTTCACAACACACTTCTGAATAATGGCTTCAATTTCACTAGGGGTTATCAGAAAAGTCGACAGCAGGTTTTTACCTGCCATCATGATTGCATTGAGTAATTCCTTGTATTCCAGAAGGAAATTACTTGCTTCTATGAGCAGTTGCTCCATCATTTCTGTTTGATGGATTCTAGCAATTTCTGATGAAATATTATGGAGTGCACTATTCACAAATTCTTTCAGCTCTGTGATCATTTTCTGATTTTGATTGACATTTCCTATTACTTTATTATAGACAGTGCCCTGCTCAGAAGCCCAATTTTCAAGTTGAGCCACTCTTTCCTTTAGCTTTTCAACATTACCATCTGTTGCCACACCAAACAGATTGTGTAAAGCGACGCCTATAAAGGGTATGAGTGATCGCTTTACTACTTTCCTTGGCATAACACTAACAATGTCTCTCTGCAACTTGGAGAGCATGTCGTACAAATTTCTATCTTGGACACTGTGTAATCCTTCCTGGATCTGATTGCTCAGCTGGACTAACTGCTCTCTCTGATCGATAATGGACTCCGTCCGGATCTTAACAATGGCTAGGTCCTGTATCATCTTAACCTTGCCATGTTCCTTGATGATGGCTCCCTTCCTTAGTTGTACGAGTGAGTTCACAAATTGACTCACTGCCAACCACCAAACAATCCATTTGCTGAAATAATGTTATTAAGCAGTAAAAATATTATCAATTACATTTGTTTACCATTGCACTTGCCATTACCTTCTTCTCAAATTATACCTTGGGGTCATTGAAGATTCTATTTTATTATATATCTTATCTTTATTAGACAAATCTGTCAACTGGGTAGACGACCAAGGTTCTGAATGAACTACTTTAATGTGGTTCCAATGTACAATAGATTCTCTCAAAGTAATCTCATGCATTAACTTGAATTTATTCAACTTCAAAACTTCTAAAACTCTATATGGACCTTTGAATTTGGGAGAGACTTTTGTGTTAGGTCCTTCAAGAATAGGATTTAGTACATATACTTGCTGTCCTACCTTTAACGAGGATATGGTGGACCTTTTATTGTAATACTTACTAGATTTTTTATGTAACTCCTTTAACCTAGTCCTGGTAACCTTAAAGGTCTCAAACGTACGTCTTGTCTTCCAAGCAATATAGTCCTCATAGTTGTACGTACGTCTGGGTGGTGCGGCATCATCCAAAAGTGAATTTGGCATTCTCTTTTGGTAGCCATACAATAGGAAATGAGGAGTTTCTCCTATTGATTCATTTACTGTGTTGTTTAGAGTAAATTGTATGTCTTCGAGAGTCAAATCCTAGTCTTCCGTGTTTGGTGTTACCAATGTTTTCAGAACATCCTTTATTTTGCGATTTGTTCTTTCTACTGCTCCATTTGAGCTTGGCTTATGTGCTGTTATTTGACATTTCTGTATCTCATAAAAGTCACACAGTTTCTTTAGAATGTCACTAGTAAATTCAGCAGCATTGTCTGAGAGCAAAACTTGAGGACATGAATGTCTGGTTATGATTCTAGACTTAAAGGCTTCTGCCACCGTCGATGCTTCTCTGTTTCTGGTTGGAACAATTTCTACGTATCTGGTCAAATAGTCAATGAAAACTAAAATCTGTTTATTTCCTCTGATGGTGTTCGGAAATGGACCTAAGAAATCCATTGTGACTACTTGAAAAGGATTTAATTCTGAAGGATACATTTCCAGAGGAGCCTTGACGTTGACATTCCCTTTATGTACATTACATATGGTGCAGTTCTGAACAAATCGACTAGCATCTTCACTACATCGAGGCCAAAAATAGTTTCTAATGATTGTTCTACATGTTTTCTTAATTCCAGGATGTCCTGATAACTTGTATGAACGGGTTAGTTCTAAGACGTCCTGTATTAGTGTATTAGGAATGTACAAACGTGAACAAGCATTTGGTTCGTCTGAAGTTTTGTACAATAATCCATCTATCAATTGAAACTCTGAATTTTCCTCACCTTGCAAGAGGTTACCAATTACTTCCCTTATTCAAGAATCCCTTTGTTGTTCCTGACGAACCTTGTCTAAATCTAGGTCTGTGATTTGACAACTGAAGGAGAAATTATGAGTGGTAATTTGTTTCTCGTTCTCTTCTTGTGATCTAGATAAGGCGTCAGCTAATGTGTTATATCTACCAGGTATGTATCTAAATTCTGGGGTAAACTCCAATATGCTAACGAACCATCTATTGAACTTCATATTATTGGTAAAAGCCCTTTTCTTGAAAAGATCACAAATGGGTTTATGATCTGTAAGAACATTAATTTTATGTCCTAGCAAAATGTGCCTAAATTTCTGTAATCCCCAGACTAAGGCCAAACATTCTCTTTTTGTTGTATTGTAATTTCTTTCAGCTGCATTCAAAACTCTACTGGCATAGTATACAGTCCTCATCCTTGTTTTATCCTTTTGCATCAAGACGGCACCTAGTCCTGTACTTGAAGCATCACAGGCTAAGTAGAATTCCTTCTCGAAGTCTGGATAAACTAGGATAGGATCTGTTATCAACATATCCTTTAGTGTTTTGAACGCTGTTTCCTGTTCATCTTTCCACTCATAGTTAGCATCTTTCCTAGTTAACTCAGTTAATGGTTTTGCTATTGTAGCAAATCCCTTTATGAAAGTTCGATAATACCCTACCATACCTAGGAATCTTCTTAGTGCCTTCAAATTTCTTGGGGCTGGATAGTCCACAATAGCCTTAATCTTTCCTTCTTGCATTTTCAAACCATGTTCACTGATAACATGTCCTAGATATTCTAGAGATTTCTTCATGAACTGACATTTCTTAATTTTTACCTTTCATCCGGCCTTTCTGAGTCTATCTAATACTAATTCTATTGTCTTGAAATGACTCTCTACATCCTTACTAGCAATTACTACATCGTCAAGATAAACCGATACGTCTTCAACATCTCCTAAGATTTGCAGCATTAAACGTACAAACGTTAAAGGAGCAGAAGTAAGACCAAACGGCATTACCTCGAATTGCAAATGTTCTTTGTGAGTACTGAATGCCGTGAGATGCTTGGATTCTTCATCGAGAGGAACTTGCCAATATCCACTTAGTAGATCGAGGCTAGAAAAAACCTTGGCACCTCCTAATTGAGCTAACATGTCACTAATGACTGGCATTGGCATTCGATCAGGGACGGTGTGGGAATTCAGTTTCCTGTAATCAATTACCATTCTCCAACTACCGTCTTTCTTTGGAACTAGCAGTAAAGGTGAATTATAAGGTGACTTAGAAGGAATTACGACTCCATCTTCCTTCATCTCCTCAACCATCTCGTCTACGATGGGTCTTTGACTTATTGGAAGTTTGTAGTTAGGTATATAAAAGGGTCTAGCACCATCTTCTATGACTATTTTGTGCTGCAAGACATCTGTCCTTCCTAACTTATCTCCTGTTACCGCTACAACATTCCGATATTTCTCTAATATCTGTATTAACCTGTCCCTACAATGAGGAAAATCTGTATTATTTACTTCCCCTTCTAATTTAACACTTGTGTCAGCTACAGAGACAAATGCTTTTTCACTTATGGTTAGTAAAGGGTTAGTAATCACAATTCCCTTACAGAATTCTATGTCGGCATGCAATTCTAGTCTCTTGTCAGAATAATTATACACATAAGTCGTGCAATTTCCACCATTAAGTCTTACTAGGGAATTGTCCATTTTCATAAAGTCTGGTAAGTCTTCATTAACTAATAACACATTTGTATCATCTAGGTTTTTATCTGTTACAATTCTAAGACAAACCTTTGTCAGACCTTGTGGATGAAGTAGAACACTACTATTTAATTTAAGCTTTACAAGATTATCATCGGCAGTACTAACTAAGCAGATTCCTTCTGCATTCTGTACATCGGCAGTGTAACAGACATCAGTAGCATCTGAACTTTCATCTTGTGGTATCACAGAACTTATCTCTGTCATTTTCAGGTTGCCTAACAGCAACACCTCATTGAGATACTTCTCCTCAGAATCTTCTCCTATTATTAGGTGACTACATTCTATTAGCGTGTCAGGATCGTCAGGTTGGGACAAAGAACTAAGTTCTTCGGAGGTATCTACTTGTTGTGCACTTGAGTCATCAGGTTCATACCTGCTATCTGAGAATTCCTCCTGAGTGGCTTCTAGGCTTTGAAAAGCAGTTTGACTATCTTCTCCTATTTCTTCTATCATTGAATTTCTACACACTGTCCTACCCGGGTTAGCATTAAATTCCATTTCTATCTGTTGGATGTCTACTTCTTCAGATGAGGTTGTCTCAGGTAAAGTGATCAGGTTTATCTGAAACTGTTCCTCTTCTTCAAGAGAGCAAACATTTCCTCTATCAATTTCCTTGATAGTTATTCTTCCACTGCTACAATCTAGTGTAATTCCACATCTTTTCATAGCCTGGAAGGAAAATAGAGCTTGAGCTGGATAATATTTCTCTTCCAACACCACAAACTCTTCCCTGAATTTCTTATTTAGAATTTCTATCTCTAAAATGACATTGCCTAGAGCCCTTATTTGCTTTCCAGCGATCCCCTTTATGGTCCTATAGGATTTTCTCATTTGGGAAAGCTCACAACCTATATGTTCTGTTAAAGTGCCTTTATCTATGATACTTACAGTACTGCCTGTATCCAACAATATGGAACTCAGTACACCTTCTAAGTGTATTTGTATGATAGGCAACTCTTCCTGACACGTATTAAAATTCTTTACAGAAAACACTATTTCATTACTTCGAGTAATGTCTGTTGGGGATACATCCTTATTCAATGTCACTATTTCTTTCTGTAAGGATGGACCTTTCTGCTGCTCTTCCTGTGATTGTCACTGAGAATTCCCTTGATTTGGGTTACTGGGTGAGGTATTCTGATTATTAGGCTGAGTATTGTGGTTATTTTGAGACCCCTGAGAATTTCCCTGTCTGTTGTACCAACAGTTCTGGATCAAATGTCCTATCCTATTGCAATTTGAACACCATTTGTTTCTTCTACAATTCTGTGTTGTATGGTTGGAATAACCACAATTTCCACAATTTTGACTCTGCCTATTTGACTGTGGTCTATTATTCCCTGAATTTTGGCCTTGACTAGCTCCCCTCTGTCCAGGAGCGCTGTTATTTCCACTGTTACTTCCATTGGTTCCAGTGGTATTTCCATTGTTACCTCTATTTGGCGGCCTACCTTGATTGTTTCTATTTGATTGATTAAATCTCCTATTGTTGTTCCCACCATTTCTATCAGACGAATGTCTGTTTCCCTGATGCCTAGACCTAGCTTGCCCTGATTGGTTTCTACTGGACTGGTTGCTATTATTTCTTGGGCTTCCACTAGCTACGGTTCCCGTAAAATCTGCACTACTACTTGATGAATTCTGTTTTACTTTCCTTTCTATGTACATCAAGGTTTGTACAATTCCATCATTTGGCTTCCTATCGTAGTACTTCCTTAAGGCTACTCTTTCTTCCTTACCCAAAGCATCGTAGATGGGCCCTAATGACATATATCTAAGTACCTTGGATATACTAGCTAAATCTGTTTCATCATCATCAAAGTCATCCTTCCTTCCAATAACAATTCCTACATCTTTCATATCTGTCGTCACTCTTATCTATAGCTTCTTCGACTCTGGTTGCTAACACTAAGTAATTACCATCATATTTCTGATGATGGAAAGATCCTATGTTGTACCATGGATCTTTCTGTGCTTCTGGTTGCCAAAACTGTAAGCACTGTTTCTTGAATTCGTTAAACAGAGTAATTTTCTTAAAAAGTACTGAATGGAGAACTGTATGTGCATCGCCATGTTCCATACTAACATACAAGAGTGCTTCATCTATTTTCTTTCTCTCATCTGTGATACCGGCAGCTGAAATTCTGCTTCTGTGTCTGCCAACCATCGATTTACACTATATTCTTCTAGTCTACTTTTATCTACATTACTTTGGTCTACCGTTCCACAAAATCTAGTGGCTTGGGTGATTACTGCTGCTTGAGCCATGGTGTAGCGTCTAGGTACAGTCGAATTTGTTGGGTTAGTGGTTACAATGGAAGTGTTAGGCGCACTAGTTATCGGTAAATTAAGTGGGGGACCCTGACTATGAGAACGTCTGGATCTAGAATTACTAGGATTAATTTGCCTAGAAAGTCGTTCAGGTACAGGCCTTAGGTTATATTGAGTCTGGTCTCCGCCCCCTGTCTGTTGCAGTCGGGAAATTACTTCATCCAAGGATTCATTCATATCAACAAATAAAATATTCAATGATTCCAAGAGTGAAAAATAAATGAAAAAAAAAAATTTGAGAAGCAGGTACTTACATCAATTTCATGTTTGCTGAGTTCTTAGTGACTGTATTCCACTTCAATAGAAAATCAATTTCCCCAACTCCTTCCTTCATAGGACTCTCTCACAATCTGAAAAAGTCTGATATTAGTTTGGACTTATAACAGTTGTTTGGGTTCCACTGCAAAAATGCTGCGCCAATTGTATAACAAAAAAATTATTATGATAGAATAATTTAAACAGAATTATCTCTATCACCAAGGGCACGAAAATTTCTATTTCGTAAAAAAAAATTACTAAATATAAAAAAAAAATTATTTCCTTCGTACAACAATAAGGAAATATTATTCTGATAATTATTCTTCAAAAAAAATTAATTTGTTTGAATTTATTATGTTTGAGAAAAAAAATTATTTGCGCACTGCAGGGAAAATAATTATGTAAAAATTTCACGCACAAAAAAAAATTATTCACAGAAAAAAAAAATTTTCTCGATAATTCCCCAATACTAGATATGAATGATTACTATTCAAATAGCTTCGTGTCGTCTTGCACTTGAAGATAGCGCTGATCGCACTTGAGCGCAAATGTCGTCAGCTTCCAGCGATAATCGGCACAGCTTGGCCGACTTCCAAGTCCGTTACTCGCTGAATTTGTCAAAGAAAATTAGGAATTCCTTCCAAACTGTTGTTAGCGACAGTGGGGAATACCAGTGTCTTTTCTCCTGTTGATTGAAGACGCGAACTTCACCTCGGGTCGTTGGCTTCCAAAACTGTATCGCCGTTCCGATTTCTTCACTATCGTTCGTCGCCGCCTTCCGCTCTCGTTCGTCGCCGCTCTGGTACCACTAATTTCCTCTAAGTCGCCTTTTTACCGACCAAAATTTATGGGAATTTCGTGTATTTAAGTCCGTACACGATAGAAAAGTTCACTGAACTGACGTAGATATTAGCGACTTTCATACGTCCGCCAGCACTGTTTGTTTTCGTCAGTCTTCACTTGCTGCGATCGGCGATGATCAGCCGCGAGTTGCCGATAGTCTCATAAATTTCCTTATACTTCTTATAAAAATCACCGCTGTTCTATGCCGTGATTATTACTATTGTTCTTATTATTGTAATAGTTAATTATTAAACTGAATTTCTTGTTGATCTTGTTATTGCGAACGTTCGGGAACTTCAAACTGGCAGGGATTTACCACTGTCAATTTTCACTCCGATCGACGCAAAAGTTTCGCTGTTTCGCGCAATATTTCTATCTGCTTCGTTCCCTCTGCTCTCTTCTATTACTGTGTTTATGTTTCTAGTTGCTGAAGACCGTCTTGAAATTGTTTGCGCTTTTAATTTGAGAGTTAGTTATTAGCGCAATCACTCTCCACTCTCTGTAAATTTCTCTAGGGCCGTGAACATTTATTGTTTTTCAAATGTGCGCTGGGCGAAATCCTCCGAGACTGCCACCACTTTTATGTTACGGGATCTCAATATGAATGTCTCTGCTTCTGTTTGTTGTTGTTCCCTGCAATTAGCCGATAACTTTGGTTAACTCGTAGAAACGCAGTAAACTTGGTAATTATTCTTTTTACACTGTTTATCTTATTTCAGGAGGGGGTAAGGGATTCGCTGGGCACTTTCTTAGGTTTTATTCTTATAGCACTATAATAGTTCACACGGCCAGCCACACTGGACTTAGAAATTTTTCTTGGTTTCAGAGAGGAGAGCGACACAGATCTTACCCAGAATGGGTTCAAGTTAACTCTCTCTAAAAATTGATCAGAATGAGCTCTGGACCTATATGGAAGAAAACTCCTCTTCTTTGAGGAAGCCTACTTTAATCTTAATGGTTCAATTCCAACTCCCACTTTTGGCAAAGGACAAATCAGGTCAATTTTGCTGACCTTTCATTTAATAACCACGTCTTTACCTCCTCCTTAGGTTCCCAT
>JANJGK010002249.1:52500-57500 GCA_039081455.1 Macrobrachium rosenbergii | reverse complement strand
TAAATTATTTATTTATTTATTATTTTTTCATTCATTTATTACTTATTTATTTTTATTTATTTATTTTTATTTATATATTATTTACTTTTTATTTATTATTTATTTTTTTAATTTATTTATTACATATTACTTCTTTATTAATTTATTAAATATTTATTATTTGCTTATTTATTATTTATTTATTTATTATTTATTCATTAATTTATTATTTATATCTTCATTATTTATTTAGTTATTATTTATTTATTATTCATTATTTATTTATTTATAATTTAATTATTTATTATTTATTTATTCATTATTTACTTCTTTTTTATTATTTATTTTTAATTTTTTTATTTTTTTATTTACTATTTATTTACTCATTTATTTATTATTTAATTATTTACTATTTATTTATTTATTATTTATTTCTTTATTTATTGATTTATTTATTCGTTTATTTATTTATTATTTATTTATTTATTATTTATTTTTTTATTATTATTATTTATTTATAATTGAATTATTTATTATTTATTTTTATTTATTTATTTATTTATTATTTATTTACTATTTATTATTTATTTATTTTTTATTAATATTTATTATTTATTTATTTGCATTTATTTATTAATTAAGTATTTATTTATTTTTTATTTATCTATTTACTTATTTATAATTTATTATTTATGATTTATTTATTTATTATTTATTTATTTATTATTTATTTATTTTTCATTTCTATATTATTTATTTTTTAATATTTATTCATTTATTTATTTTATTTATTATTTATTATTGATTTTTTATTATTTATTTATTTATTTATTTGTTTATTTATTATTTATTTATTATATGTTATATATTTATTCATTATTTATTATATATTAATTATTTATTTATTATTTATTTATTTATTTTTATTTTTTATTTCTTTATTGTTGTTTATCTATTCATTATTTATTTATTATTTATATATTATTTATTTATTAATGATTATTCCTTTATTTATTATTTATTGATTTATTTAATATTTATTCTTTTATTCACTATCTATTTACTATTTATTTATTTATTTATTTATTTATTTATTTATTTATTTATTTATTTATTTATTTATTTATTTATTTATTATTTACTTATTATTTATTTATTTATTTATTTATTTATTTATTTATTATTTGTTAATTTATTTATTATTTATTTATTCTTTATTATTTTTTATTTATTATTTATTTATTAACTATTTATTTATTTATTATATATTTATTTATTTATTTTTATTCATTGATTATTTATATATATTTATTTATTATTTATTTATTATTTATTAATTATTTATTTATTATTATTTATTCTTTATTTATTTATTATTTATTATTATTTATTTTTATTTATTTATTCATTATTTATTATTTATTATTTATTTATTTATTTATTTTTTATTCATTTATTACTTATTTGTTTATTATTTATAAATTTATTATTCATTATTTTTTTATTTATTATTTATTTATTTAATTATTTATTTATTATTTATTATACATTATTTATTATTTATTATTTATTTTTTATTTATTTATTATATATTATATATTTGTTTATTATTTATTTATTTATTATTTATTTGCTTATTATTTATCATTTACTCATTTATTTATTTGTTTATTATTAATTATTTATTAGTTAATTATTTATGATTCATTCATTTATCATTTATATATTTATTTATTATTTATTTATTTACTATTTATTTATTTATTATTTATTTATTTATTATTAATATATTTATTTATTATTAATTATGTGTTTATTTGTTATTTGATTATTTATTATTTATTTATTTACTATTTATATATTTATTTTTTATTTATTATTTATTATTAATTTATTTATTTAGACATTTATTTTTTATTTATTTATTATTTATTTATTTGTTATTTACTATTCATTATTTATTTATTTATTATTTATTTATTATTTATTTATTTATTATTTATATATTTGTTTATTATTTATTTATATATTATTTATTTATTGGTATTTATTTACTATTTATTACTTATTTATTTATTTATTATTTATTTATTTCTTATTTATTTATTTGAAATTTATTTATTATTTATTATTTATTTATTTATTTATTTTTTATTTTTTATTTATTTTTTATTTATTTATTATTTATTTATTTATTTATTTATTATTTATTTATTTACTTATTTATTTATTATTTCTTTATCTATTTATTTTTTATTTATTTATTTATTTATTTTTTTAATTATTTATATATTATTTATCAATTTATCTATTATTTATTATTTATTTATTTATTATTTATTCATTATTTTATTATTATTATTTATTTTTTATTTATTTATTATTTATTGTCTCTTATTTATTTTTATATTTAATTATTATTTATTTATTATTGTTTATTATTTTTTTGGTGTATTTATTATTTATTCATTATTTTTCTTTTATTTTTTATTTATTATTTACTATATTATATATTTATTATTCATTTATTTATTTATTTATTTATTTATTATGCGTTATTTATTTATTCATTATTTATTTTTTATTATATATTTATTTATTATTTACTCATATATTTTTTATTTATTATTTATCATTTATTATTTATTTTTATTTATTTATTTATTTATTATTTATTCATTATTTACTTATTTATTATTTATTTATTTATTTATTATTTGCCTATTTATTATTATTTATTATTTATTTATTTATTTATTATTTATTTATTATTTATTCATTTATTATTTATTTTTTTATTATTCTTTATTTATTTATTATTTATTTTTAGTTTTTTAAAATTATTTATATATTATTTATTTTTTTATTATTTATTTATTTATTATTGATTATCTATTTTTCATTTATTATTTATAATTTATTCATTTATTTATTATTTATTATTTTTTTATTTTTATTATTTATTTATTTATTATTTATTATTTATTGTTAATTTATTGTTCATAATTTATTTATTTATTTATTATTTATTATTTATTTATTTATTTATTTATTTTTTATTTAATTATTTATTATCTATTTTTATTTATTTATTTATTATTGATTTATTTATTATTTATTTAATGTTGTTTATTTATTATTATTTATTTATTTATTTATAATTTATTATTTTTTATTTATTATTTATTCATTTATTATTTATTTATTTAACCATTATTTATTCATTTATTATTTATTTCTTTATTATTTATTTATCCATTTATTTATTTCTCTATTTATTATTTATAATTTATTATTTATTATTTATTATTCATTTATTATTTTTTATTATTTATTTATTATTTATTTTTTATATTTATTTATTATTTATTGTTTATTTTTTATTTATTCATTATAAATTCTTTATTATTTATTATATATTTATTATTTATTTATTTATTTATTTATTATCTATATCTATATATTAGTTTTTTATTTATTTATTATTTATTTATTTATTATTTTTCATATATTATTTATTTATTATTCAGTATTCATTATTAATTTATTTATTTATTTGTTTATTTATTTACTTATTATGCATTAATTTATTCATTATTTATCTATTTAATATTTATTTATTATTTACTACTTATTTATTTATTTATTTATTTATTTATTTTTTATTTTTTATTTATTTTTTATTTATTTATTACTCATTTATTTATTTATAATTTATTTATTATTTATTTATTTATTATTTATTTATGATTTTTTTACTTATTTATCATTAATTTAGTTATTTATTTTTTATTTACTATTTATTATTTATTTATTTATTATTTTTTATTATTTATTATTTATTTATTATTTTTTTTATTATTTATTATTTATTATTTATTATATATTTATTATTTTTTATTTATTTATTATTTATTATTTACATATTCATTATTTATTTATTATTTATTTATTTATAATTTTTCTCATATTATTTATTTATTATTCATTATTTTTATTTATTTATTTATTTATTATTTATTTACTTATTATTTATTTATTTATCATTTATTTATTATTTGTTTATTTATTTATTTATTGTTTATCATTTATTATTTAATCATTCATTATTGATTTTTTTATTTATTTATTTGTTGATTATTATTTATTATTTATTTTTTATTTATTTATTATTTATTTATTTTTTATTATTTAATTATTTATTTACTTTTTATTTTTTATCTATTTATTTATTTAATATTGTTATTTATTATTTATTATCTATTATTTATTTATTTATTTATTTATTATTGATTTATTTATTACTTATTCTAATATTTATTTATTTATTTACTATTTATTTTTTATTAATTAGTTATTTATATATTTATTATTCACTATTTTTCATGTATTGTTTATTATTTATTTATATATTAGTTATCATTTATTTATTTATTATTTTGTATTTATTTATTTATATATTTATTCATTATTTATTATTTATTTATTTATTTATTATTTTTCTATTATTTTTTTATTTATGTATTATTCTTTTAATTATTATTTATTTATTTATTTATCATTTATTTATTTATTATTTACTATTTATCTGTTTATTATTTATTATTTATTTATTTTACATTTATTTTTTATTAATTGTAAATTAATTATTTTATGTTTATTTATTTATTATTTATCATTTTTTTATTTATTTAATATCTAATTATATATTTATTTATTATTTTAGTTATTTATTTGTTTATTATTTTATTTTATTTATTATCTTTTTTATTTTTTAACTTATTTATTTATTATTAAATTATTTTATTTTATTTATTACTATATTTATTATATTATTTATTTCTTTTTATTTATTTATGATTTTATTATTTTAATTTGTTATTATTTTATTTAGTTATTATTTAATTAATTATTTTTTTATTATTTTATTTATTTATTTATTATTTATTTTTTTATTATTTATTTCTTTTTTATTTTTATTTTTTATTGCTTATTTTTTTATTATTTATATATTATATTAT
>JANJGK010002249.1:47500-50000 GCA_039081455.1 Macrobrachium rosenbergii | reverse complement strand
TTTATTATTTATTTATTTATTATTAATGTTTATTTATTATTTATTTTTTTATTATTTATTTATCTATTATTTATTTATTATTTATCATTTATTAATTTTTTATTATTTACCTATTTATTATTTATTTTTGTAATATTTATTTATTTAATATTTATTTATTGTTTATTATTTATATATTTATTTATTTTTTTCTTATTTCGTACCTATTTTATAATTATTTATTTTTAATTCATTTATTTTTTAATTATTTATTTATTATTTATTGATTTATTTATTTATTATTTATTATTTATTATTTATCATTTATTATTTATAATTTATCATTCATTATTTATTATTCATTTATTTATTATTTATTTAGTATTTTATTATTTTTTATTTTTTATTTATTTATAATTCATTATTTATTATTTATTTATTTACTTATTTATTAATTATTATTTATTATTTTTTATTTATTTATTATTTATATATTATTTATTTAATTATTATTTTTTATTTATTTATTATTTATTTAATAATTAATTTATTTATTATTTATTATTTATCATTTATTCATTTATTATTTATTTTTTTATTATTTATTTTTTTATTTATTCTTTATTCATTATTTATTATTTATTATATATTTATTATTTATTTATTTATTTATTATACATTACTATTTTCTATTCATTTTTTATTTATATATTATTATTTTATTTTTTATTTATTTATATATTGTTTATTTATTATTTATAATTTTTTATTTATTTGTTTATTATTTATTTATTTCTTTCCATTTATTTATTAATTTATTTATTATTTATTTATTTTTTTATCATTTATTATTATTTATTTTTTTTATTATTTTTATATTATTTATTTTTTATTTATATATTGTTTATTTTTTTATTATTTATTATTTATAATTTATTTATTTACTATTTTTCTTATTATTTATATATAATTTTTTATATTATTTATTTATTATTTATTTTTTACTATTTATTTTTTTATTATTTATTTTTTATTTATTTATTCATTATTTGTAATTTATTTATTTATTTGATATTTATTATTTATTATTTATTTACTCATTTATCTATTTATTATTTCTTTATTAGCTATTTATTATTTATTATTTATTATTTATATTTATTATATATTTTTTATTATTTATTTACTCATTTATTTATTTATTATTTCTTTATTAGCTATTTATTATTTATTATTTATTATTTTTTTATTTAATATTACCTTTTTATTATTTTTTTATTTACTATTATCTTTTTATTATTTATTTATGTTTATTTTTTTATTATTTACTTATTTATTTATATATTTATTTATTATTTATTATTTGTTTATTTATTTATTATTTATTTAGTTATTTATCATTTATTTATTTATTATTTATTAATTTATTTAGCATTTATTATTTATTTATTTATTATTTATTTTAATATTTATTTATTTATTTGTTATTTACCTATTTATTATTTAGTTAGTTATTTATTCATTATTAATTTTTTTTTTATTGTTTATTTATTATTTATTATTTATATTTATTTATTATTTACTATTTATTTATTCATATATTTATTTATTATTTATTATTTATTTTTTTTATATATTTATTTTTTATCAGTTATTTTTTTATTTATTTATTATTTATTTATTTATTATTTATTTATTTAATTATTATGTATTCATTTATTATTTTTATTTATCTATTTATTATTTATTATTTATTTATTATTTATTTATTTTTGTTTATTATTTCTAAATTATTTACTATTTATTTATTTATTATTTATTATTTTTCATTTATTTATTTATTAATTATTTATTATTTATTATGTATTATTTTTTTATTTATTTATTGTTATTTTTTGTATTTATTTATTTATTATTTTATTTTATTTATTTTTTTTATTTATTAACTTATTTATATATTATTTTTTTATTTTATTTTATGTATTGCTTTATTTATTTATTTTTTTATTTATTTATTATTATATTATTTTATTTTTTATTTTATGTATTTATTTATTTTATTATTTTATTTTATTTATTATTTTATTTATTATTTTATTTATTTATTTATTTATTAATTTTCATTATTTATTCATTTATTATTTATTTATTTATTGCTTATTTATTATTTTTTATTACTTATTTATTCATTATTTATTTATTATGTTATTCATTATTTTATTAATTTATTATTTTATTCATTTATTTATTTGTTTATTTATTTATTATTTTATTTATTATTTTATTATTTATTTATCATTTATTTATTATTCATTTATTTGTTTTTTATTCATTTATTTATTATTTATTCATTTATTATTTTATTTATTAATTTATTTATTTACTAATTTTTCTATTTATTTATTTATTCAATTATTAATCTATTATTTTATTATTTTATTAATTTATTAATTTATTAAATTATTTATTTATTATTTATTAGCTTAATAATATAAAAATTTATCTATAAATTAATTAATTT
>JANJGK010002249.1:42500-45000 GCA_039081455.1 Macrobrachium rosenbergii | reverse complement strand
TTATTATTTATTTATTTATTATTTATTTACTTATTATTTATTATTTATTTATTTATTGTTTATTTATTATTTATTATTTATTTATTTACTATTTATTTATTTATTATTCATTATTTATTTATATATTTTTATTATGTATTTATTTCTTATTTATTTATTCATTATTTATTATTTATTTATATTTTATTTATTATTTATCATTTGCTATTAATTTTTTATTTCTTATTATTTATTTATTTACTATTTTTTTATTATTTATTTATTTATTTACTTATTAATATTTATTATTTATTTATTTATTATTTATTTATTATATAATTCATTATCTTATTTATTATTTTATTAATTCATTTATTTATTTGTTTATTTATTTATTATTTTATTTATTATATTATTATTTTTTTATTATTTATTTACTATTCATTTATTTATTTTTTATTTATTTATTATTTATTTATTATTTATTTTTTTATTATTTATTTATTACTTATTTATCTACTTATTTATTATTTATTTATTCCTCATTTATTTATCTATTATTTGATCATTTATTATTTTACTTATTATTGTATTTATTTTTTTAATTATTTATTTTTATTTACTTATTTTTTTTATTTTTTATATATTCAATTATTAATTTATTTTTTATTAATTTATTAATTTATTCAATTACTTATTTATTATTTATTAGTTTAATATTTATTTGTATATTTATTTTTCATTTATTTTTATTTATTTAGTTTTTATGTTTTTATTTTTTATTTATTTATTTTTCAATTTTTTTTATTTATTTATTTATTCATTCATTTATTTATTTATTTATAATTTATCATTTTTTATATATTATTTATTTATTTATTATTTATATGTTTTTTTTTTATTTTTCATTTATTATTTATTTATTTATTTTTATTTTTTTATTTATCTATTTATTATTTATTTATTATTCATTGATTTATTTATTATTTATTTATTATATATTATTTATTTATTTATTAATTATTATTTATCATTTATTATTCATTTATTATTTATTTATTTATTATTTATTTATTTATTTATTATTAGTTATTTATCATTAATTTATTTATTATTTATTTATTATTTATTTATTATTTATTTATTTATTTACATTTTTATTATTTATTATCTATTATTTATTATTTTTTATTTATTATTTATTTATCATTTATTTATTTATTTATTTATTTATTTATTTATTATTCAACCATTTATTATTTATTCATTTATTTATTTATTATTTATTTTTTATTTATTTATTATTTATTTATTTATTTATTATTTATTTAATTTTTTATTTATTTATTTATTATTTATTACTTATTTATTTATTATTTTTTATTTATTTATTTATTTATTGTTTATTCGTTTATTATTTATTTATTTATTATTTATTGATTTATTTATTATTTATTCATTTATTATTTATTCATTTTTTATTTATTTATTATTTTTTATTTATTATCAATTATTTAATTATTTATTATTTATTATTTATCTATCATTTATCATTATTTATTTATTTATTCAGTATTTTTTATTTATTATTTTTTATTAATTTATTTATTATTTATTTATTTATTATTTATATATTTTTATATACTATTTGTTCATTATTTATTTATTCATTTATTATTTATTAATTTATTATTTATTTAATTTTTTATTTTTTTATAATTTATTTATTATTTATTTATTTATTTACTATTTATTTATTTATTTATTATTTATTTATTTATTTCTTTAATATTTATATATTATTTATTTATTTGCCATTTATTTATCATTTATTTATTATTTATTAATAATTTATTATTTATTTATTTATTAATTATTTATTTATTATTTTTTATTTATTTTTTTTATTATTTATTTATTTATTTATTTATTGTTTATTATTTATTTATTTATTTATTTATTTATTTATTTATTTATTTATTTATTTATTTATTTATTTGTTTCTATTATTTATTTATTTATTTATTATTTATTTATCTATTATTAATTTAGTATTTATTACTTATATATCTATTTAGTTCTTATTTATTATTTGTTATTTATTATTCATTTTTTATTATTTATTCATTTATCATTTATTTATTATTTATTTATTTATTTATTTATTTATTTATTTATTTATTTATTTATTTATTATAAATTTATTATTTATTTATTTATTATTTATTTATTATTCATTTATTATTTATTATTAATTTATTTATTATTTATTATTTATTTATTTATTTATTTATTTATTTATTTATTTATTATTTATTAATTGTTTTTTACTATTTTTTTATTTATATATTATTTATTATTTATTTTTTATAATTTTTTATTTATTTCTTATTTATTTATATATTTATTATTTGTTATTTATACATTTATTATTTATTTATTAATTATTTATTATTTTTTATTTATTTACTTATTATTTATTATTTATATATTTATTTATTTTTTATTTATTATTTATTAT
>JANJGK010002249.1:0-37500 GCA_039081455.1 Macrobrachium rosenbergii | reverse complement strand
AGCGCTTGTGTGAATTCTAGTGAAATTTCACTTAAACTTCTCGGCTCATTTCGGTTCTGAGGAAAGTCACTCGTCAGCGATTGACAACGAAATCATATCGAGCATTTTTCCTTTTGTACGAACACAATATTAGTAATGGAAATTTAGCATGGATGAAATGTGTACCGCATCTTTTGAATACATTCAGTCTCTACCCTAAAGCTATAGTCGGTCTATGACGGGATGAGAGAGATTCGAACAAGGCCATTAGAGCTGGTGTTTTCCACAGTAGTGTAGTTATTGCAGCAGCCACAACCAAGGAACAACTGCAGAGAAGTAGAAGGGCGAGAGTGAGAATACGCAGTAAGATAGATTTCTTGAAAGGGCTCCTTTGAAAATAAACGTGGGGAAAGTGAGGAGGTTCTGGTGTACATCAATTAATATGGCCTTGTTCGAATCGCATGGTTCTCATGCCGTCGTAGTCAGACTATGGCTGCACTATATAGGTCTAATCGTAACTCGAAACGGAATATACGTCTGTCGTTAACTCGAAACGGAATATACTTCTGTCGTTGATATGGTCAAGCTGAGGAAATCCATTTATGTTTATTTCTAGGTATTGCAAAATCTTATTTAGAATACGAAAATAACTGCACACCAGTTATGTACTGACTCGCCAGTCTAAGTTGAGCATTTGCATTAGCGTATTGGTAATTATTGATGAAATAACAATTTAACTTCTGCATCGTTGCAATTATACGTTATTAATAATGACATTTAGCGTACATGAAAGTGAAAAATAAAGTAAAAGTATGTATATATATAGTTTTTGAATACAGTTAGGCTCTATCCTAAAACTAGTAGTAGGTCTAATCATGCAGACACGAACTTTCTTCCGTTGGCATGATAAACTTTGAAATAGTACACAAGCTTTAAAATTCTTGTAATTTCAGGTATAACACGAATCTGTTGAGAGTGCTATAATCATCACTAAGTATCTGCGTGCTGGCATCCTGGCTTGGCTTCGAACAGACACAATATTGTCCTCCATTTGTATACATGTATATATATATATATATATATATATATATATATATATATATATATATATATATATATATATATATATATATATATATATATATATATACAATCAGAAAGCTACAAACGTCCTTTAATATCCAATTCGCTCTACCTCGGAAATAATATATTTTCATATATGTTACCAAAGGGGAATTTTTTAGTTGATAATAAGTCCACCATCCCGTGGGGTCGAACCAGCGACGGACGAGGACTCAGGACTACAGGGACGCACTAACCCATTCGGCCACAAGAGAGGTTCTAAGTGAATATCGCCTCCCATCAACTCACCCGTCGAACTCAGGTGTTTTTTGCATTTGGAGACGATATCCACCCACCTCTGCCATGTTGACCGTGTAGTGCGTTTGTCGCACGTAGCCATATTATGACTATTTATCACATCACCGTGATTCATATACAATCAGAAAGCTAAAAACGTCCTTTAATATCCAATTCGCTCTACCTCGGAAATAATATATATTCATATATGTTACCGAAGGGGAATTTTTTAGTTGATAATAAGTCCACCATCCCGTGGGGTTGAACCAGCGACGGACGAGGACTCAGGACTACAGGGACGCACTAACCCATTCGGCCACAAGAGAGGTTATAAGTGAATATCGCCTCCCATCAACTCACCCGTCGAACTCAGGTGTTTTTTGCATTTGGAGACGATATCCACCCACCTCTGCCATGTTGACCGTGTAGTGCATTTGTCGCACGTAGCCATATTATGACTATTTATCACATCACCGTGATTCATATACAATCAGAAAGCTACAAACGTCCTTTAATATCCAATTCGCTCTACCTCGGAAATAATATATTTTCATATATGTTACCAAAGGGGAATTTTTTAGTTGATAATAAGTCCACCATCCCGTGGGGTCGAACCAGCGACGGACGAGGACTCAGGACTACAGGGACGCACTAACCCATTCGGCCACAAGAGAGGTTATAAGTGAATATCGCCTCCCATCAACTCACCCGTCGAACTCAGGTGTTTTTTGCATTTGGAGACGATATCCACCCACCTCTGCCATGTTGACCGTGTAGTGCGTTTGTCGCACGTAGCCATGTTATGACTATTTATCACATCACCGTGATTCATATACAATCAGAAAGCTACAAACGTCCTCTAATATCCAATTCGCTCTACCTCGGAAATAATATATTTTCATATATGTTACCAAAGGGGAATTTTTTAGTTGATAATAAGTCCACCATCCCATGGGGGTCGAACCAGCGACAGACGAGGATTCAGGACTACAGGGACGCACTAACCCATTCGGCCACAAGAGAGGTTATAAGTGAATATCGCCTCCCATCAACTCACCCGTCGAACTCATGTGTTTTTTGCATTTGGAGACGATATCCACCCACCTCTGCCATGTTGACCGTGTAGTGCGTTTGTCGCACGTAGCCATTTTATGACTATTTATCACATCACCGTGATTCATATACAATCAGAAAGCTACAAACGTCCTTTAATATCCAATTCGCTCTACCTCGGAAATAATATATTTTCATATATGTTACCGAAGGGGAATTTTTTAGTTGATAATAAGTCCACCATCCTGTGGGGTCGAACCAGCGACGGACGAGGACTCAGGACTACAGGGACACACTAACCCATTCAGCCACAAGAGAGGTTATAAGTGAATATCGCCTCCCATCAACTCACCCGTCGAACTCAGGTGTTTTTTTTTGCATTTGGAGACGATATCCACCCACCTCTGCCATGTTGACTGTGTAGTGCGTTTGTCGCACGTAGCCATATTATGACTATTTATCACATCACCGTGATTCATATACAATCAGAAAGCTACAAACGTCCTTTAATATCCAATTCGCTCTACCTCGGAAATAATATATTTTCATATATGTTACCGAAGGGGAATTTTTTAGTTGATAATAAGTCCACCATCCTGTGGGGTCGAACCAGCGACGGACGAGGACTCAGGACTACAGGGACGCACTAACCCATTCGGCCACAAGAGAGGTTATATGTGAATATCGCCTCCCATCAACTCACCCGTCGAACTCAGGTGTTTTTTGCATTTGGAAACGATATCCACCCACCTCTGCCAGGTTGACCGTGTAGTGCGTTTGTCGCATGTAGCCATATTATGACTATTTATCACATCACCGTGATTCATATACAATCAGAAAGCTACAAACGTCCTTTAATATCCAATTCGCTCTACCTCGGAAATAATATATTTTCATATATGTTACCGAAGGGGAATTTTTTAGTTGATAATAAGTCCACCATCCCGTGGGGTCGAACCAGCGACGGACGAGGACTCAGGACTACAGGGACGCACTAACCCATTCGGCCACAAGAGAGGTTGTAAGTGAATATCGCCTCCCATCAACTCACCTGTCGAACTCATGTGTTTTTTGCATTTGGAGACGATATCCACCCACCTCTGCCATGTTGACCGTGTAGTGCATTTGTCGCACGTAGCCATATTATGACTATTTATCACATCACCGTGATTCATATACAATCAGAAAGCTACAAACGTCCTTTAATATCCAATTCGCTCTACCTCGGAAATAATATATTTTCATATATGTTACCGAAGGGGAATTTTTTAGTTGATAATAAGTCCACCATCCTGTGGGGTCGAACCAGCGACGGACGAGGACTCAGGACTACAGGGACGCACTAACCCATAATATGGCTACGTGCGACAAACGCACTACACGGTCAACATGGCAGAGGTGGGTGGATATCGTCTCCAAATGCAAAAAACACCTGAGTTCAACGGGTGAATTGATGGGAGGCAATATTCACTTATAACCTCTCTTGTGGCCGAATGGGTTAGTGCGTCCCTGTAGTCTTGAGTCCTCGTCCGTCGCTGGTTCGACCCCACGGGATGGTGGACTTATTATCAACTAAAAAATTCCCCTTCGGTAACATATATGAAAATATATTATTTCTGAGGTAGAGCGAATTGGATATTAAAGGACGTTTGTAGCTTTCTGATTGTATATGAATCACGGTGATGTGATAAACAGTCATATATATATATATATATATATATATATATATATATATATATATATATATATATATATATATATATATATATATATATATATATATATATATATATTTATATGTTCCCTGGTGCGGGTGGTTCTTATGACTCCACATTTATTACTTTACTCTAAATTGGCCTTGGAAGATAACCAGGATATATAAAAACACAAACTAAAAGGAGTGGTACAAGGAGCGGAGGGCTCTTTCTCAAAGGGAAGTGCGTGAAACATGTGGATACAAAAATAGGTTATATTCTCATAACACACAAGATCAAAGGGAAAATGAACTGAAACACGTTAAAATGCTGCTGCAGAAGTCCTCCCGAAGTGGGAGTGGTGCTTGGGAATGCCAGGAACACGGACCAAGGAGAAGTCTGCTACGATCGTCCTTCTGAAACGATATGAGGACCCAGGTTACAAATTTAATGCTGGAATTTGGGGAATGAATTACTCGGGTGTGCACTGAGGGCGCCAAGGACTTCCCCGAGGCGTTACTTGTGACTCAGAGCAAGAAGGCAGTGAACACGTGGGCCGGGATTGAACAAAGAAGCATCAGGGAATACCAAGTTATAGGCCCAGAAGTTTAATAAATGCACAAGGGCGAAGTAATGTGACTAAGCAACTCGTTCTGGGTACTTCACCACATTGTAGAGGCGTAAGGCTGACGTCGGCGTCCAGCGGCATCTTCTGCCAGGGTCCACCTGTGTGCGTCGACAAAGGGCCTCCCTCACCAAGGAACTGCTTTCAAGTCGTAGGTTGGGGGCAGAAAAGGGCGCCCTTGTGATGATGAAAGGCCACAGTTGAGTTTTCGCTCGCTTTTGGGACTTGCAATCCCCACTTGCAATCTTTGATGGCCACGTGGGTGGGGGTACGGAGCAAAGGGCAGTTAACTTCCACGTGGCGACGAGGGAAAGAAGGGCGGGGGGCGAGGTCTGCACTCGTGACCTCTTGGCTTAAACTAGCGACTGTGTGTGAGAGCGAGCTTCTCTCGCCATGACCTTTTATTGCTTCTGGACAGGGGTAGCGGGGGGGCGATGTCCTGGCCGGGTCACGCTTCTGTACCAAAGAAAACAGCCCGAGCCAGTTTACTGCCCCAGGCAAATTACAGCTTCTAAGCGTCTCTCATAATACCCCGACTTCTACTAGTTGAAACTAACCCGAACCAGAATTCACTACCTCTCACAGGTTCAAAATAGACAGAGGCCTATCCATCAGCCAAGCAAAGCAGAAAGGCGGGCGCTTTCATAGCGTATTTTGGCGCTAATCTTTACAATATATATATATATATATATATATATATATATATATATATATATATATATATATATATATATATATATATATATATATATATATATATATATATATATATATATATATATATATATATATATATATATATATATATATATATATATATATATATATATATATATATATATATATATATATATATATATATATATATATATATATATATATATATATATATATATATATATTAAATATGCATATATACTGTTCCTCAAACATGTGTTTGCATGAGTTTTCTGATAAATTCTTGTGAATTATCAATTATATTAAAAGCTGTTGCTTACAAATTTCTGCTGGAAAGATTTTTTGCTTTGGTAAAGACTTTCAAATTGATACTTTCAGGGAACTGTGCTTGTTTTTATAGAGACTGGATAGGGTATATAAACATACGTAAATTTTTACAGCAGTTTATCATTTAGCTGTAAACCAGAAATGGACATAATTATATACTTCGACTGTTTTGCCTGATCTCTTGGATGTACACCTTAGTTTGTCTCGCGGATTCAACATTCTTCTTATCAAGTGGTAATGTGCGGGCTGCTGTAGAGCAAGAGCCCGTGCCAGCACAAGGCTGGCTAAATCTAAGTAGTAAGTGGTAATAATGATAGTAGTACTAGTAATGGCAATTGTTATATACGTACACTATCATCAGCACTACCATCGCTACTAGTGAAACATAAGCTAATACCATAAAAACTGCCATCAGTACTATTAACTACTACCGTCATCAGTATCACTAACTACTACTACTAGCATTACCAAAACTTATACAAATAGAAAAATATATAACTGCTGCTGTCATTAGCACTATTATGACTGTTAGTATCACTAACGTTACTGTCACTGCAACTGTCATTAGTATTATCATCACTGCTGCTTCAATATCACTTGCACCATTACTACCATTACTGGTACTACTAAATACTACTGTCATTAATACTGTCCTTCATATACATGATAAACGTGTGGACTTACTGTAGCTATTGTGCATGTCAAAAGAAGGGTTGGGCAAAATAACCCGAGAATGTCCTGTGACGATTCTCGGCAAAATTAATTGCTAACATTTAAAATAAACAGTTTTTGTTCCAATCCTTACCAATATCTTAAAGGCAAATGATGATGATATTACTAACGACCATTCAGCAGACTATGGCATCTCGTCCCCGGGAGAAGTTTCAGGAGCGTTGGTTAGTATATTTTGCTTTCCTATTGTCTGTTAAAGGGTCATAGGTAACCTAACACCTAATTAACCAAAAATAGTTAAACATATATCTCATGGTTATTGCTTAAATAAACAGTAGGGAAAGCCGGTAAATTGCAGGTTCTGCCTCCAGTTAAGTACGTAGCCTTTGCTTGTTTTTTTGAAAAGGAAGTTAGGGAACAGCATTTCTCAGGTGATGACTCGGTCATTAGCCTCTTGAAAAATTGCAAACTGAATGACTCAGGAAAACCTGACGGGGCCACACTTTCACCATTTAGATGTGAGGGCGATGAATAAGTTGTCAGATTGGTTTATCGCAGTATTCACCATTTCCTGGTTATATATATATATATATATATATATAATATATATATATATATATATATATATATATATATATATATATATATATATATATATATATATTATATATACATTATATGTATATATATATATATATATATATATATATATATATATATATATATATATATATATATATATATATATATATATATATATATATATATATATAATTCAAAAGCCAGATGGTGGAATCAGCTTTGATTAAACAAAGAAACACCATGAATCTACCAAGAGGTGTGTGGGATTCAGATATTATAGATCAAATCTTTCTCCAACCAGCAATCAAGAATATTAAAGAGAAATTGTCAACTGAAGTAACTTAACGGCTGACCTATGGACCTTCTGGCATAAATACCGCTTTTCTGTAACTTTTTCTCATTCACTATTTGCCTGAGGAGAGAGACAGTTCGGTCTCTGAAATATAGTCTTTATTTTCCACATTTTGGCATTTCTATGGGCTCCTTTATATTTGATGTGTGTATGTATATATGTATATATATATATATATATATATATATATATATATATATATATATATATATATATATATATATATATATATATATATATATTAGTTAACCAACCCAGTGCTGCCTGGGAAAAATCTGAAGGACTCCAAAATATTTTTCTGCACCTCCTTGTGCTGTCTGTCCCTTTTATCCAGATATTACTCTAGTGAGTCTCATTTATCCATGTATTACTGTACTGACTGTCCCATTTATCCAGGTATAACTATAGTGAGTGTCCCATTTATACAGGTATTACTGTAGTGAGTGTCCCTTTTATCCAGGTATTACTGTAGTGAGTGTCCCTTTTATCCAGGTATTACTGTAGTGACTGTCCCTTTTTTTTCAGGTATTAATGTGCTGACTGTCCCTTTTTTCCAGGTATTACTGCGCTGACTGTCCCTTTTTTCCAGGTATGAATGTGGTGACTGTCCTTTTTATCCAGACATTACTGTGGTGACTGTTCCATTTACCCCTACTAAACCTAAACACACCCCCACTTAACTGAAACGCCCCCAATAAACCTAAACACCACACCTCCACTAAACCTAAATACACTCCCCCCCCTTAATTGAAACACCTCCACTAAACCTAAACATACACCTCCACTAAACCTAATCACACCCCCACTTAACTGAAACACCCCCACTAAACATAAACACACCTCCACTAAACCTAAACACACCTCCCACAAGCCCAAAACACAAACCTTGATACAGAATTGTTAATCACAGGAAAGTAAAGCATTTTCAATAATATATTTCTATGGCATCGAGTACATGAAATGAGGTGTGATAAAACCGTTACAGTTTATTTACCACATAAGTTATAAGGGAAGGGGAAGGAGAAGGGATACGGGTTTGAAACCTATCCTGTTTTCTAAGTTGGGTCAAATGATGGCCACATGCCAAATTTTGTCTAGATCGGTCAAGCGGTTCGGATTTCTATAGCGCACAAAGCTACAAATATACAAACATATAAATATTCACTTTTTATATTATATATATTATTATATCTCGCAAGAAGCCACTATAAAAACACTCTGTTTTATTGTTTTATCCTTGACCTGGCATTTGCTTAACGCGGGTCAAAGGTAGAGAAAAGAGGGATCAAGGCCCCTCCCTAAAGAAGCTTAGCATCCTTAAGCTACTTTACAACTTTCTCTTTTGGGGCAAAGTGATCTGTGTGGGATTCTTGGCAGGCACCCCTCGGAGAAGCAGCCAGATGTTCGGCACTACTGGACGAGTTGACTCATGAAAGATGACTACTGCATTGTCAATGCCTTAAATAGGGACAGACGAAGGAGACACAAGTCAGACACTCGAGGGACGTCATGAAGTCGTGAGGCAGATTGCCATAAGACGCGTGCAGGACCGCTATGCTGGAGGAGTGACTGATGCCCCATCTTCATCACAGGAACACACGCCCCAGTCATATTTGTCTAGTGAAACACGGACCCACTCTTTGCCATTCTTCACTGGAGGACCCCCTTCCTCTACATGGTAAAGTGCTTGTTAAAGAGTCCTTATCAGTCACGAATTGCCCTTCAAGTGTTTCCTTTTAAGGGCCAGTAAATTCCAATTTTCCTTTGCCTCGTGATAGTACCAGTGTTATTCAAATGTCTGTGTTTTAAGTGATTGCCTATCATTGCTCATTCGAGGCCTTGTGGAACCCTCAGTGCGGCCTCGAATTCCTGAGTATTTTCCTATCTCCATTTACTGGCTTGTAATACTGTACCTGAACCTCTTATTTCAGAGGGACCAATTGGCAGTAGAATATCCTTGGATTGTGTCTTGCGTAAAAACCCCACTAACGGATTCCAAGTCGAGTTAATCAAGTAGAAATTTCCCCTGGGGCCCCCACAAGCCTAAATGTAACATTCTTTCATCTTCTGATATTCTTTTGTGTAAATATACGTATTTTAAATTAACTCTAACGTGTTTACATAAACATTCCTTGTGATTAGAGCCCTAAGCTCACATGAAAATCCCCCTTTTTCTGTATTTTATGATTAACTGGACCCACGAAGTTTAGATAACAAGGCTAAAGTAACGGTAAGCTTTGATACCTGGCCCATAGTAAACATTTCCCCAGGTAAAATCATATATATATATATATAAATATATATTATATATATATATATATATATATAAATATATATATATATATATATATATATATATTATATATATATATATATATATATATATATATTATATATATATATATATATATATATATATATATATATATATATATATATATATATATATATATATATATATATATATATATATATATATATATATATATATATATATATATATATATATATATATATATATATATATATATATATATATATATATATTGTTACATGTGTGGGTCTTGGCTGATCATGTATTGTTCAATTTACATAATTTTTACGGCCCTGCAAACCAAGATTACACGTAACCTGCCACTTGAAGCCAAAAGTTAACCTCAAAGACAGTCGTTAATTAGCCAAAGGTCGCCAGTTAAGGGTAATTAACCTTAACAAGAATATTTGAGATGAATTTGATTTTAAACGCAACGGTTCTTCCAAACATTCGGACGCGAGGCATACAAAAGCATCGAGATTTAACCTGATTTTGCTTACCCTAAATCCTAGGTATTTTACTGGAATAACGGGGTTGAAGCTAACAATATAATAATTTGGCTTAATCTAGACTTCGTAAACACATATACCCTAAGTGGTGGCTGAAGGAAGAAAACAAAGAAAAAATGTGAAATACAGAAAAGTACTAGTCAATCGACGAAGCTTCAACAAGAATCGGACTGACCGTGAATGTCGAGTCGCTGTGCAAACGAGGGACCTCAGGAGTCGTATTCTGGCAGTCTTCCCAATTCACTAATTAAGATAGACGTAGGAGTAAAAGTAATAAAGAACAAAGAATATCATTCGGGCACGCACGCAGCGTCACCCTGGTTCAGTGACCGCGTGAATCTCTCTGACCGACCTCGCTTCGTTCCCGCCAGATGAGGCGGCTTCTTGACATACCGCCCCGGGCAATCCGACCTTGACAAAGGCATCGCCGAATGCATAGAATAAAGCTTAAGGGCCACCATAACTAGGGGTCATTGAGTGTAAACCCTCTCTGAGGCTTAGGTCCCTAATGCCCTAGCATATTTTGTTTATAAACTGTCCAGCCTATGTGGCGCCATTTGTCTACTGCGGTGATTGTTATTTTGAACTGGCTAGCCTACCGGCGGGGCAGAGATGTTCTCTGTCGAGGTCAATCTGACTAATATTCCTACACCTAAATACATCGAGGGCGAACAGCAGTAATATTTATAAAAGCTCCCCCCCTTAAGAGGGCCTTCACTCCCTTTTCGGGCATGAAGGTCTATACTAAGCAAGCTGTTCGCCTCCCGTAGGTTACTCTCCTTCCCCTGAGCAGATTAGTCCTGGTTAGCCTACCTAGCTACAGAACTACCCAACCCTAGATAGGATACGAGCTATATTCACTACTTTTACCTAATTCTAATAGTACTAGAAGGTGCTTACTGTTATTATAGGCTACCTCCTACAATCATGATGTGTTTTAGACCTAGCCTAGTGGTACATTCTATGATATTCCCTAGCCTAACCTATCCTAACCCGACCGTAGCACCAACATAAGAGTTAATATTCTAACTAAATTACAACATGGTTTATGTTTAATACAATTAAAATTTACTAGTTAGTTCATGAGGGTTGCCTCATATGATAAATGGGTGCCTCACTGAGGTCTTAGGCCATGCGTGTCACGAGCATCGTGGCTCGTTTCACAATAGTTAAGATTACTGAAATTAGTTATGCTACTTACATGATTACTGCGGCTCGGTGGTAAGTGGAAGGAACAAGGTTACTAAATTGATGTACCGTACTTTTAAGGCGGCCTAGGCTAGGTACAAATAAAAGGAAGAGATCACACTGGCTACCTTCTCTGGGCAAGGGGCCAGGATCACTCTTAGATGTTAGGGCACTGTGCCGAGAGGGCACTAGTGCCAGGGTGAGCTTATAGCTCGGCAACTACTGGGCTCTCTTCCGCCCCTTCTTCTTCTTCTTCGGGTTCCTCCAAGGCCTATCAGTAGCTGGCCCAGCAAGTGATGAGAGCACCGACTCCGGGGACAGGCCAGAAGGGCTAGCGGGCGCGAAGTCAGGGGCAACTGCAAAAGCTGCGGGAGGACGCCCTACTCCGGCTGCTGCGACAACCGGAGCGAGAGCGATCTCAACTTCTGCATCCGAGGAGGCCAGTTCCTGGTCTTCCAAGGAAGGGGTACCATTTCGATCCTCCAGGGGTTCATCCCCTGGAGTCAAATTTTGCCAAGAAGAAGGTTCGGGTGCTGGAGGCTCTCCAGTCGCAATGATCAGCTGCATGGGGAATCCTAAATCTCCCGGAGGAGGATTCGCCTCATGATTTAGATCCGGCATGGGGGCCTTTTCCACTGGTAGCTCAACGTCCGTGGCGGACGGAGTCTGGCACTGCTCAGTGCTCGCAAGTGGCACTGGCAGCAGTTGAGGGTCAGGCATGCCTGACAAGGGGTCCGGAGGTGCAATACCTCTCGGACGACTTGGGTTTGGCTGCGGCAGAGATTCCTGCCCCAGCAGGAGATCGTAGCCTCACCTAGAGTTTTGTTCGGGGGCATCCGCTGGGCGTTGCTTGCTTGGGCAGCCCTCCCAATTTGTGGAGTGGTCTGCACGCTTGCACGTCCTGCAGCGGTACTGCTCCTCCTGAATCTCTCTTCGCGGAGGGGGAGGACCTCTTGGTGGGCCAGCCCTTCGCGATTGGAGAGGGCTAGGCCTGAAATAGGTTGGGTGGCGCCCCTTCCGCGGACCACTTTGGTGGGCGGAAGGTGGAGGTTTGTCATTGTTGGGAGTTACCACTGGGGCCTCCGTGGAGGAGGTAACGTGGCTGCGGAGTGGCGTTGGTAACGGGCTTCCGCAGAGAAGATCCCGACCCAACAAGAAGACCACTCCGGGCCGAATTCCACCTACCACGCCAAGGCGATGGGGTAGCGTACCCCAAGGCGTCGTAACCTGGAGTTGGACCGTGGGAATGGTGATGGTGTGGCCCTCTATCCACTTCATTTCCCACCGCGTTTCTTCGTCAACCACAGCACCGGCTGGCACTTGGGCCCTGGCGATCAGGCTAATATCTGCCGCAGTGTCTACTGTGACCGGAAGGGTCACGGGCAGGCTAGTGCTCTGAAGAGGGGCCACCGAGATGAACTGGGTTTCCAGTCTCTCGGGGTAAAGGATCCGGTGCGGACCAGCAGCAGAAAATGAAGTGCTGATTAGGTTGACAAATTTGGTGGTGGGGACATGATGTGGACAGGCCGGAGATCCAGCATTGTAGTGGCTAGCAGCCCCACAGGATTTGCACGGGCCTTTTGGATGGGCTCGGTGGCCTGCAGTAACTGTTGGAGGAGAGGGCTGAGCGGATGAATCGGGAGCGGAGTTCTGGCTGGTAGGGTTAGGCTGCTTATTAGTGCCGAGTTTGTATCGGCATTCAGCTTCAGCGTGGCCCCCCTTCTTGCAATAGTTGCACAGGGTCTTGCTAGGCAGTCCATTCTTCGGGCGAGTGGAGTTCGAGAGGTAGGCCGGAGGGATGATTCGCTTCTGAGAGGTGCTATGCGACAGATTGAAGGTTTCCCACGAATCAGCCATGCGACAAGCTTCCATAAGTGTGGAGGGCTGTTTATCGTTAAGATATACAGCAAGGGGCCCAGGCACACATTGGAAAAGGTCTTCTAGCATGGTCCGATTGAAAAGATCCTCAAACGTCGTGCAGGCCAAGGAGTCAAACCAGCGTGTACCGGACTGAGTTTTGTGACATGCCCATTCCGTCCAAGACCAGCCGACTTCCTTGGCAAGACCTCGGAACCGTTGTCTCCATTTTTCTGGGGTTATCTCGTAGGCCTTTGTAATGACTCTACGAACTTCCGCCATGTTGCCTCTCTGGCTCTTCTCCAGTGAGCGAAGCGCTGCCTTGGCTTTTCCCTCCATATGCTTGGCTAGTATTAAGGCTCTCTTCGTCTCCGTGGTGCTGTAGTTATCGAAAAGAGCCTCGATCTCCTCCAGCCATGCTTCTGGCTCGTCCTCAGTCCACTTGGGGACTAGGGAATTGATGCTCGAAATTGGAGCGTTTGATGCAGCAGGTGTAGGACTGGAGGCTTGATGGCTAGCCATAGCTTCGGCATTCTCCATTTTCGCTCTCTCAAGCTCGAGCTCCTTCTCCTTTAGGGCTAACTCAGTTTCCTTGCAGGCTAACTCATGCCGTCTTCTTCTTTCTTCTCTTTCCTCTTCTAATTGCCTTTGCTCGGCTTCATACTTCCTCTGCTCGAGTCTTTCTTCCTTCTCCCGCTTGGCCAAGTCGTCCACTTGCTCCTTAACCCAGGTGGTAAGTTCCGAGCCGGTGAGACCTGCCGCCGTCCCCAGCCCCAGGAAAGTTTTATAATGCTCTGCTGCCATGGTTCTGGTGGGGAAGGGCGTCTAACCGGGTCGACGGGCGTACTTGGGCAGCGAGGAAGTGTCTCTTCAATGACGTGGCACCCTTTCAAAAGGTGGCACTGTAGTTTGGGTGTGCTGTGTACAGGTCACACTGGTGGCACTCAGTATCCCTAGGCACTGGTGCAGGTTAGGTCCCAGAAGAACTTTCTCTTCTGTGTTCCCTTTTGTTTTTGTTTTATTTATTTTTCTGGATGCTTGCTTGGTGGCACTTATGGTGCCAATGTGTTCCTAGGGACCCTCTACTGGAGTCCAACTAGGCTATATGGGAGGAAAGGCACTCTACACCCCCTGCAGAGTGCAACAATTGAATGAGAGAGAAAGGGAAGGTAAAAGAGAGAGAGAGAGAAGTAAGCTATTCAAGTGATGACAGTGCTGCAAATTATTGGCACTGTGGAATAAAGTGAATTTGGGTTTTTTTTCCTTAAAGATCCTCGTGAGTGGCTGGTCCCAGTACCCAACCCAGTGCTGGCCCCTTCTTCTTTCAGAGGGTGAAAACTACTGTTTGCTTCGGTCTGGATAGCAGGCCTCACTCGTGACCGACAGTTTATCACTGTATTGTAATTACTCTTAACTTGTCCTCATCTATTGTGGGACAGAGGTGTTTCTTTTGTTTGGTTTATTGTATTCGAATTAATTAGCCTAGTGTCGGCCGTTCTTTCTTTGAAGAGGGTCACGTACACTTAGGTTAGGAATGCTTACTTGAATGACGAGAGAGAGAGAGAGAGAGAGAGAGAGAGAGAGAGAGAGAGAGAGAGAGAGAGAGAGAGAGAGAGAGAGAGATTTTCAATCAGCTAATTTCTTGCTGCTTGAGAACATGTAAAGCAAAGATCTTATAAATGCACAATGGCATGGATCTTAATAAAATCAGGTAGATGCGTCGTCTTGACTTCCTTAGGGATGGCTTTATTATCTTAATTTTCCTGGGAGCCGACGTCACAAAAGTTTATCGTAAAATTTTAAATTCTCTTTATATGATTTTTATAGCAGGTATTTGTATAGGAACTTGTTATGGTATTACTCCTAACTAAGGCCTATCTTTCCCTGCCTAAATTATCTTTTGGTTTTTTGTCTACCGAAGTCTGTCTAGCTAAGATATTAGGAGGTATGACTTCTACTACGACGAGAAAGTAGTTCCAAAAGGGCTGGGAGCAGGGTGGTCACAACAGAGAATGACAATAACAAGGTCTTAAGATGGCGGCCAGGTCCCGTTAGGCCTAAATTTCAAAACCTTGGGCAGCGCGACAACATCAAATGGCGGTTCTCTCACAAACAATTTCAAAACAACCGCGCGAACACGGCGGAGGAATCCAAGATGGCGGGTATTTCCTTTTAGCACCAAATTCAAAACAACGCACGAAACAAATGCAGGTATCCAGATTTTACTTCAAATATACCAATCATGCATAGCGTTTTACGTTACGGATGGAAAACTAAATTACCAAACAACTTTGTGTCTTTTGTTATCGTATTCCTCACCCAGACATTAAACAAAAGAATGAAAAGAGAAATGCTAGCCTGCCTGCGTAAATTTACGTTGTTGAACGGTACCTTTATTGTAAAATTACTATTTCAGTTCGTTTGCTACTTCACTGACACGGTTTTGAATGATTCCCGCTATATGCAAACAATAACGATCGGAATTGCCGACGCGATTTCTAAATCACTTTGTGTACATGAAACGGGCTCCGCGATTCGGCCTTTGAATTTGTTACTTGAACGACTTAACTCGAATGCTCCGAACACAGTAAAAATGCCCTTCCTTAAACGACACAAATTGTGATTGCTCTGCTCTCGACGCACCCTTGCCTACCTACGCTAATTCTCGCTACACTTGTTATTATAACTATTCTCTTTACTGCTTATTATTATGCCTCATTCCTTGTTGACTTTTAATTTTTGGAATTAATGTAATTTAATTTCCTTTTCTCCAGATTCTTTCTCTAAAATGTACTTAAGATTCTACGCAAGGTCGCCAATGTTACGTGTGTGGGTCTTGGCTGATCATGTATTGTTCAATTTACGTAATTTTTACGGCCCTGCAAACCAAGATTACACGTAACCTGCCACTTGAAGCCAAAAGTTAACCTCAAAGACAGTCGTTAATTAGCCAAAGGTCGCCAGTTAAGGGTAATTAACCTTAACAAGAATATTTGAGATGAATTTGATTTTAAATGCAACGGTTCTTCCAAACATTCGGACGCGAGGCATACAAAAGCATCGAGATTTAACCTGATTTTGCTTACCCTAAATCCTAGGTATTTTACTGGAATAACGGGGTTGAAGCTAACAATATAATAATTTGGCTTAATCTAGACTTCGTAAACACATATACCCTAAGTGGTGGCTGAAGGAAGAAAACAAAGAAAAAATGTGAAATACAGAAAAGTACTAGTCAATCGACGAAGCTTCAACAAGAATCGGACTGACCGTGAATGTCGAGTCGCTGTGCAAACGAGGGACCTCAGGAGTCGTATTCTGGCAGTCTTCCCAATTCACTAATTAAGATAGACGTAGGAGTAAAAGTAATAAAGAACAAAGAATATCGTCCGGGCACGCACGCAGCGTCACCCTGGTTCAGTGACCGCGTGAATCTCTCTGACCGACCTCGCTTCGTTCCCGCCAGATGAGGCGGCTTCTTGACATACCGCCCCGGGCAATCCGACCTTGACAAAGGCATCGCCGAATGCATAGAATAAAGCTTAAGGGCCACCATAACTAGGGGTCATTGAGTGTAAACCCTCTCTGAGGCTTAGGTCCCTAATGCCCTAGCATATTTTGTTTATAAACTGTCCAGCCTATGTGGCGCCATTTGTCTACTGCGGTGATTGTTATTTTGAACTGGCTAGCCTACCGGCGGGGCAGAGATGTTCTCTGTCGAGGTCAATCTGACTAATATTCCTACACCTAAATACATCGAGGGCGAACAGCAGTAATATTTATAAAAATATATATATATACATAGGCTATATAATGTGTGTGTGTGTATAAAATAGAACCAATATCAGTCATACATTAAATAACAAGATAATTTATCCCGCTGTGAAATGATTCCCAAGAATATGTACTAATGTAAAATTCTTGTGATGATGGATGAAACTTAAGCCATAATTATACCATTACTTGTTTGTTATTTCCTCTGAATATGATCAAATTACTGAACAACAAAGAAACCAAAACAATTAAGGATTTTGATTCGCACTAATCTACTAAGATTAGTTAGCCTAAAAAAATAAATAAAAAAAATACCAAAAACCTTGACTTTATCGTTACTCCAAATATACTACGTTATTTAGTCCTGAGTACCTTAGGAAGAAAACGGCGGAATTTTTGCAACGGAAAATGAGCAGCACTGCCAGAGTGAACTTGTAAGCATGAAGAAGCACGGTTGGGTGTGTATAAATTCAGGTGTTGAAGAAATGAAGAAGAAAACTCTTGGTAAGAACAAGGTCATTCTGGCTTAGTTTCTCTTACTTTCTTAAAGGATGTTCTTGATCTGCAGGCGGCGTTCGAGGTTTGAAACAACACTGGAAATCTCCTGGAAAGAGGTGCTGTGGTAAGAGAACTTCAGAGAATTTTGCAAACTTTCGAAAATACTGGTAGATTGTGAAGTCTCTCAAGGTTGAATGACCATTTTATATCATTCATATCTGACTTTCCAAAATTTGATTCCAAGATTCCAAGGCTGTTAAATTTAGGCGTGGTTCAGGGTCCATAGGTGTGGTTAGGTGGTAAAAGGATAAGAGGGGCTTGACGTGGACCTCTGGACTCTATAAGCGACCAAAAGTCCCTCCCAATCTCGTGTTCCAAGGAATCAGGAGTGAAGTGAAGAATGAATAGTGCAATGAGTACAGTTTGATATATAAACGTTTGAGAGTGAAATTAAATTCAAATGGCATAAAGCTCGCAGCTACAATTAATTTTTATGCTGCTTTCGAAAAATCTCTCAAGAATGATTTTATTAATGCTTTCCTGATCGTGGCGACATTGGTGACCAGTGCCTATGCACTTGGTGGGAGAATATCACGAAATCCCCAATTGATTAAATTTTTGAATTGGAGTAACTATGGCTAAGCACCTACAGAGTAATCGTCATCACGGCTTTACAACAGACCTGACTGTTAGTCAACCGTCGTGGGTTGCAGCTCGTGTAAAGAGAGAGAAAGAGCGTGTATTGGTCATCTGTTAAGTATCTGTACTCCATCAGATTCTCTCTCTTTCTCTCTCTGGTCATCTGTTAACTATCTGGACTCCATCAAAATTTATTGCATATAGTTAAATCCGAGAGGGCCTCGATGAGGTAATCCGTACCATGGGGTGAAACTATTCCATCAGATTCTCTCTCTCTCTCTCTCTCTCTCTCTCTCTCTCTCTCTCTCTCTCTCTCTCTCTCTCTCTCTCGTGGAAAATGATTTGGCACGCCTGGTGTGTGTATGCATGCAGATAGGGTTTGTATACATGCACTGGGCTGTGTATACGTTATGTTTATGGTATTTACCGTCATTATTCTATATTTTACGTACATCCCCAAGGGGCTGGTACTAAACACGGCGACCATTTTGCACGTAAACGTGCTTACGGCCGAAACGACCCGAACTCCTCGAGACGAGGTGGGCGTACCAGCGTTAGGCCTAATGGCTGCAATCTTCAAAAGCTCAAAAAAAAAAAAATCCCACTTATTTGGTGTTATTTGCATCGTAAGCGTTTTTGGGTAGCGAAAGCTACTTGGTTTTTACACCTTGATTTCATTTCAAGTGTTCAAATGGTTAAAATGAGAAGTCTTGAAAGTCTTGGAAAGAAATGCAACGTGAAAATTCCGAAGGGTACTCGTGACAAATATTATATATCCATAATTCGCGTGTTGTCTGTGGTATGGATTAGCTAAGTATATATATATGGTGACTTGAATGTTACTGTACGGAGACGTTTGTTGATTAAGGAAAAAGGCTATAGATGATGAGGGTGGATCGAAAGGAATGCCTTCTGCTTATGTTGACGGTGCACATACTTCACTTTGTTTGGTTTTCTGTAGAGCCCTCTGTGGCGTTGGTCCCTTGTATGCTTTCAAATTAAGCTGCTTCTTATATTTTATAACTGTCGTCTTTCAGTGTTTTCCATCAGTATTGTAGCTCCTGCAGAATAGGAGAGTCTTTAGTGCCTTTTTAAATTTGCCTTCTTCTTGTATGCTCTTCACTTCTGGCGGTATTTTGTTGTATAGTCTTGGTGCGCAGTGTTCAAATGTTCTCTCTCTCGCCTGACTTACATAAAAGGATATTACAGTGTTTTAAGCATCATTTCACTTCCTTTGTAATCCACACAGGCCAGCAGGGTGGGTAGCTGCTGCCTGAGAAAGTGGGTGAATAAAAGTATTCTTTTTGATCTGAGGTTACGTGAAACTTTGGCAGTTTGTCAAGACTATATTCACTTTGCAAAATGGCCTCGTATCCAGAGCGAATATTTTGTAACTCAGATTTATTATAGACGGTATATTAAACTACGTGAGACTTGTGTGTGTGCTTATAGAAATGGGGGCATTATACCCTGGTGTTCATAGGCTTTTTCGATCGAGGGTCAGCTGAAATATAGGCCTATGTCTGAGGCACTGGAGTTGAATCTCCCATGTCGTGGAAAATAGGAGTTTTCTAAGACAAATCCCTCTTTACTTCGTGGCACTCTTTAATAGCCTAGTAGGCTATCATTGTTGAATATTTGTCTGTTATGATAATTATATCCTTATCGTTTATGGAGACCATTTCTTTTTAATTCACCGTTATTTCATCTATGTCCACACGCATTATTGACTTCATTTGCTAATCCACGTATCGTGACGGAATTTCCCAAATCTGTCAGTGTGTGTGTTTCACTTTGGTTTTATGTAGAGCCCTGCAATTGTCTTTCAGTGTTTTCTCGTCAGTATCGTATCTCCTGCAGGATAGGAGAGTCTTTAGTTCTTTTTTTGTTTGCCTTTTTCTTATTAAATTGCATAGAAGATTATTAGTCAAGGCCATGATCTGTATTATTTTTCACCTTTTATACATTCTTCCCATATACAGTGCACTTATTGTCATCATATGTTTTATGTTTAGTTTCACTATGACCTTTTTTACACAATTTTTACGCTTGAAGATGTTGCTAGCACATTCATTTGATTTGTGATTTTCACCACATCTAGGGCAAGCTTGGTCATTTCTACAATTTGCTGTGTTGTGACCAAATTCCTGACATTTATAGCACTGATAGGGTAGGCTATGTAACAGTCGTATACTTTGCAACGGCTATGCAGTGTACACAATTTGTCACCTCTATCATAGATAGCCTTTCGTATTTGTGGTGCGCATTTGATGATACAGTGTTTATGTTTGTCATCTTTGGCTATCATTTCCTTTACAATTTTCAGGTGGTCATTTGGCTACCTATCCATGGATTTTTCTTTACAATGTTATCAACAATGTCATCTTCATCATTCGGTACATAAACTACTTTTATTTTTGGTTTAAGTTTACCCTTCTCATTTACTGATATATTGTTGATATTCTGAATCTCCATTTTTGCCTTTTCTAAGTTTTCCCGTCTGGAAATCTTACAAATAAGTGTCCATCTCTTGTTGTTTTAACCTGTTCAACTGGCGCCGTTATTTTACTCATAATTTGTCTCTTTTCGTTCGCTGCAGTGCTCTCTTCGTTTGTAGATTTGATCAGAAGCACTTTAAACATTTTGTCCTGCGTTCTATAATTGTCTTTATAAGCGTGAAATACTGAGTAATAAAACAGATATAGCATTTATTGTTAGCAAGACAATATGAACAGGGAGTTGACTATAAAATCTTATATTCAAAATTCGTCTGACTTTCCCTTTAATTACCACTAGTAAATCCTCTCACTTTTGCTAGAAGCACTTCCATTAAAATTTAAAAAGTAAAAAAATAAATAAATACTTTTAAATGAAGTTTTTCAAATCGGTTCAGATACATATAACTATTTTAATTCAAACTCGAAATGTTATCAGAGCCGTCAATGTTTTTGGTTTTCTGTTAACTCCACTTTCTACCATTCCAATGTTCCACTCGTTCAGTCAACACTGTAACATTAAAATTAAGAAAAATATGATGAATTTTGGTCATAAAATTTTTTATCTATTAAATAATTCTAAAATATTTTTAAAAAGTCCCGAAATGAGCAAAAAATGGCCCGAAATAGCATCCGCCCAAAGCGAGAACATCACTGGAACCCAGGTCACGTGACTGAGCTGATGATCCTCCTCGCGCTTACTGCCTAAGTAAGTATTGTTTATGCATGCTATGACTCGCGTGTACGCCATTACTTAGACGTAGACGTTAAGTAAACGTAAGTGTTAAAAAAAGTGTTATTTGTAACTCAAGTGGAATTTTAGTGAAGGCGGCCATTGGTACCCTCCCATTTGTAACTTAAGTGGAATTTTAGTGAAGGCGGCCATTGGTACCCTCCCTGCCCAGCTTAATGCCGGTATTTATCCTTTGGCCTTTTATCCCGAGGTTAGCTTAATAACTTTATTCATTTCCAAATGTGCACAAATGGACTATAATAACTTTCTTCACTTCCAAACATGCACAAATGGACTTCAAGGACGCATTATTGAACACCTCTCCATGGCTATTTTTCCAGGCTAGACTGTCTATACAGGATAGGCTGTTCGTCCAGGTTAGGTAAAAATTTGTCATTCATATTTTTTTAGCCCATTTTGAATGGTATTGAATATTATTATTATTATTATTATTATTATTATTATTATTATTATTATTATTATTCAGAGGATGAAGCCAATTCATGTGGAACAAGGCCACCGGAGCCACTGACATGAAAGTCAAGCTTCCAGAGAATATCATGGTGTTCATAAGAATGGTAATTCTATACAGTAGCTCCACGCCTGTTTTGTACCTTGGAAACTGCTTTTTTCTCCACTTTTATGGCTTCTGATAATGGAGGTGGGTTTGTTTGTTGGCGGTGTCATTTGCCCCCTAACTCTGTCCAACAGTAAAGGGGGACTCTGTGGGAATCCAGGGTTCTGGGTGGGGGAAAACAGAGAAATGGAGCGGACATGTTTACTTTACGGGGACGCTAGCTGGATGGAGAAACGAGAGGGAGCCATTCACAAAAGGGAGGGAGCAGCTGAAGGGGGGGAGGGCAGTTAACGAGGCAGGGAGGGAGAAATTTCCTCACGTGCCCCAAAAGCGGGGTTAAGTGGGGAGCGGTGCAAGAAGTGGGTGGGAGGTAGATTGCGCAAGCGGTAAACTCGTCAGGGACTAGTGCGGGTAGAAGCGTAACACGGGGGGTGGGGGGAGAGAGGAAACACTGAGTGGTAAGGGGGACGGGGACAGAGTGTGTGGCCGACAAAATACAAACTTCACCAACTTTACCAGAGGTCGTAAAAGTGGAGAAAAAACGGGTTTCCAAGGTAAAAACAAGAGCTGGAAGGCACTTAGAGCTGGCTGGAAGGAGCAACCTGGCAGGAAAAAACAATTTGCAGATAAAAAAAAATGAACTCCAACAGAACTAACTGGCGTTACCTTAGGGACCGGGAGGGTAGCGATCAGCCGCTGCCTTTAAAAATGCATGGAATATGGTGTTGGGGTCGAGGAAATGAATCTTAAAATAGGCTTCAGCCAGGTAGCCTACAAAACTGTACTTCCTCCCGACAAAGCCTGATTAACCGTTCGTAGTTACCTAAGCAGTAGGCAGAAAAGTTTAAGTAACTGATATAGCAGTTAGCACAAGTCACTGGGTGGGTGTGTAGAGTTATGGGCTCAGACGAACGCGACGTTGACGGAAGGGATTCAAACACTGTACTAAACAAGAAATGCAAAATCTGTATGTTTTAAGGCATAGGTTTGGGTAGCAGATAGGGGCTGTGGTGGGTCAAGAGGGGGTGGGAAGTGGGGGTTTTTGGCGCAGTTTGGTGTTGGGGGAAGGGTTTGCGTGAGGAACTTGGGGGGGAAGGGGAAACTTATGCGATAGTAACAGGAATGGCGTTGTTGAAAAACCTTTGTGCTGGTTGACAGTAAAGCAAAGAAACCATAAATGCTTGAGAAAAATGTGGCTGGGCAAAATGTAACTTTTGGGGTACAGATATGCTTTCACCATGTTTAGTACTGGGCTGGCGGGTTAAATGCATTTCGCAGTGTTTAGTAGTGGGTTCGGGGAAATGGAATCCTGCTGGTTATGATAAGGAAACAGAGAAACGATGCTGCTGTGCAAAAAATTTGTGTAGGGGAAGTTTTTTTGTTTTTGGGGAACAGATACTCTTTCGCCGTGTTTAGTACTGGGCAGGTGGGTTAAATGCATTTCGCAGTGTTTAGTAATGGGGTCGGGGAAATGGAATCACGCTGGTTATGATAAGGAAGCTGAGAAACGATGCTGTCATGCGAAAAATGTGTGTAGGGAAAGTTTTTTTTTTTGCGATACAGATACACTTTCGCCGAGTTTAGTACTGGGTTGGCGGGGTAAATGCATTTCGCTGTGTTTAGCAGTAGGTTCGGGGTGGTCTGGGGGGGTGCCTGTGTTGCAACAGTTGCGGGTAAGTGCAACCAAGAACGTTGAAACATACAGGAATAAACTCAAAAGCGTATATGTGTTTTTTTTCTTTGCTGTGTTAACTTATAGTTTGGGAGGATTGCATGCAGGGTGTGTTAGATTCATGCATAGGGATAACAGATTAACAAGTTACTGCACTTGCTGGACGAAATATGAACGGTTCAGAACAGACGTATCCATCCCTGTCATGTGCAGGACGCGTATGTGAACCCCAGAAAAAGGACAGCCCCCCAAGGAGGGGGGACTGCATTAGCAACTTGGAGTGGCAGTGTTTAGGAGATCTTCCTCAGTGGGGGGATAATAGCGCAACGTGATTGGTTTGATAAGTGTTTGGGGGGGGTTAGGTCCCCAAACTCTTGAGTTTCCTCAGTAACGGAGTGAGGGATGAACCAATGGCTCCCCAATAAATGTTCGGGAGGATAGTAGTAATGGGAGGGGTTGCCTTTAATGTTCTTGTTTGTTCTCTGCTTATTTCGTAGTTACTCATGTCTGGAGTGCCAAAAAATCTAGGTTTTGGCTGGTTTCTCATCCCCAGCCGTGTACCCCACCCACAGACCCCGTTTTCCCTAGGGGTCCCCTGAATTGTAGGGCAGAAACAAGCGGGGGCCCGTTACATAGCCATCTAACACTCTCTCCGGGGTCTACCCCACCCAGAACCCTGCATTCCCATCGGGTCCCCTAGCTTGTTGGTTGAGGGGGAGCAGATCACCTGTCCGGGGGGTATACCCCACCCATAACCCCGCTTTCCCATCGGGCCCCCTATCTTGTTGGATGAACTTCAGTGGTTAATTACAGGTTAATTAGGCTGGAGTGCCAAAAATGAAAGGTAAACTCATAATTAGCAACCAAAAAACTGTAGAAAAAGTCGAAGTTATATCGCCGTTGGCTGCGCGGAGCTACTATATAGTTCTACCATTATATATATATATATATATATATATATATATATATATATATATATATATATATATATATAATATATATATATATATATATATATATATATATATATATATATATATATATATATATATATATATATATATATATATATATATATATATATATATATATAATGTATATACATATTTTATTATATACACACAATTGAAGAGGGAGAAACAATCCTGTACAGAGGACGTGTGGGTCTTGAGGTAAAATGTATTTTTGAAGGAAGGAAACACTTATAATCTATTAAAGTGCTCCGTGTGTGGCTCTGATTGACCTGGGATCATAATTCTTCCAAAGTTTGTATTTGTTTTCTACTGACCACCGGGAAAAAGAAAGCTGAAAAGGAAAATATACCCAGGATTATGACCGACGGAACCCTCCCACCTTTAAGACCTTAATGCAGCTTCAGTTTCAGGACTTCTCTAAACCGCGCTCTCCAGGTAAAATGAATGAACTCTAGATTTCGCCACAATACATTCAGTCTCTAACGCGCCACTTTCGTTTGGCTCAACTATAGGCTATATAATACCCTATTGGTAAGGTAGCCTAGGCTATGTAGCCCATTGGCAAGGTAGCCTAGGCTATATAATACCCTATTGGTAAGGTAGCCTAGGCTGTGTACCCTGTTGGTAAGTAGCCTAGGCTATGTACCCTATTGGTAAGTAGCCTAGGCTATGTACCCTATTGGTAAGTAGTGTAGGCTATGTACCCTATTGGTAAGGTAGCCTAGGCACTATTACCTATTGGCATGGTCAAGTTAGGATTCGGGCAGGCTACAATCTTGATCACAGTGGCACCCTGGTTGGGTCAAGTCAGGTCACGATGTCCTAGGGTGAATTAGGTCAAGTTAGTAAAAAAGTCGCAATAATTTTTGGTGGCTAGTAATAAAGTCAGAGAAAAGTCACAATTTGGTTAGGAAAAAGTGACATTTTTACCTGTGACTTCCTGGGACTTTTTTCTGTGACTTCCATGACTTCTTTGGGTCACTTTCAAGGAAATATTATGGGACTCATTTTCCTTTGCTTGTGACTTTTTACATGACTCTGTCCTTGACTTTTTTTACCAGTGACTTTTCCCTGTGACTTTACTAGTTTTTTACCTATGACTTTTTACTAGTGACTTTTTTACCAGTGATTTTTTCCTGTGACTTTTTTACCTGTGACTTTTTTATCAATGATTTTTTCCTGTGGCTTTTTACCTGCCTTTTTTTTTATTTTTTTTTTACCTGTCTTTTTACCTGTGACTTTTTTACTGTTTTACCTGTGACTTTTTCCTGACTTTTTTACCTGTGACTTTTACTCTTACTTGTGACACTATTTCCTGCCTTTTTTACCTGTAACTTTTTCCTGACTTTTTTACCTGTGACTTTTACTCTTACTTGTGACACTATTTCCTGCCATTTTTACCTGTGACTTTCTTGGCTTTTTTTTTTTACCTGTGACTTTCTTACCTGACTTATTTTCTGACTTTTTTATGTGTGACTTTTTTCTGGCTTACCTGTGACTTTTTTCTGACTTATCTGTGACTTTTTTCTGACTTTTAGTTGTGACTTTTTTAACCTGTGTCTTCTTTACCTGTGATTTTTGTCTGTCTTTTGACTGCAACTGAGAAAAATCATGAATCAAATTACGACTTTCTTACCGTCCCCCCCCCCACCCCTTCCATACCTAATACAGCAAAATTTGTAACCAGTAAGCACCCCTAGGTTAGTTTAGGGGGTAGCGCCATCAGTGCACCTCACACGGTGCACTGTAGGCATTACTGAAGGTTCTTTGCAGCGTCCCTTCCATGGCCCCTAGCTGCTTCAACCCCTTTCGTTCTTTTACTGTACCTCCGTTTATATTCTCTTCCATCTTTCCATCTTCCTAACAGTTGATTCACAGTGCAACTGCTTTGAGGTTTTCCTCCTATTACATCTTCCTAACCTTTTATTGTCAATTTCCATTTCAGCGCTGAATGACCTCAAAGGTCCCAGTGCTTGGCCTTTGGCCTAAATTCTGTATTCCATTCCAGTAGGCCATAGCTCATGTCTCCCTTATAGTGACTTTATTTCACTTAGTTTTCTGCGTTGCACCCTCGGGAATGGTGTAGCTTAATGCCAATTTACGTACAAGCACTACTCGAGTACAGTATTTTGTTTTAAGCCCGTTGGGTAAACTTGAGTTGCACGGCCTGACTCGCGCCAGTCGCCGACTGGGACAGGTTACCGCCTTTTTGTAGGTCAGGGCATGTCGCCCTAAGTTAGGTTAGCTAGGCAAGATCTGGTTAGGTCAGGACATGGTATTATCGGAAAGGTTATGTCTTATATATGTACGATGAACTTGTCCTGTTCGGCAACTGGCAGGAATCAGGCTGCTCAGATGAAGCAAAGTTTTACCAGTGCATTTTTGGGGGAACCTTCGTTTGTAATTGCTTTGATTAGGGCAGTTATTTGTAATTTTTGAGGATACTTTACCGAAGTGGGTAGTGCAAACGTAGCTTGTCGTGCCCCCATAACCAATTTAGGCGAGGCTAGGTCTGCTTTCCGCTGGTGTAATTCTTGCCGCTGATTAACCGATGGCTGCAGATAATCAAATTCTCTCTCGCTATCTGCTTCTATGAATCTTTATACACGTTTTTGTAAAATTGACTTCAGCTGTGCAGCCTCGTTCCCGCCAGTCGTCAACCGACACAGGTTCCTCATACATAAATGGACATAACCTTTCCTATAATGCTAGGTCCTGACCTAACCAGATCTTACCTGCCTAACCTAAGATAGGGCACCTTGCCCTAACCTGGCTGGGGGGTCTTTGCTCCCCCTGGACCCGCCCAAAAAGGGCATAACCTGTCCCGGTCGGCAACAGGCAGGAATCAGGCTGCGCTGCTAAAGCAAAGTTTTAACCACATTTTCCTCTTACGAAATAGAATCTAAATTATAATAATGTAATGTTCTGCATTCAGAGTCAAATACAATGTATTTTTCTTTTCAGCTCTTCTGTTGGATGCCATGCTTTGCCCCTCAGTGTGTGGGAAGGGGGGGGGGGTTGTCGGTGTCAATTCCGCGAATGTACTGGAGCCAAACACTGTAAAAGATTCAGAAGAGCCCCCGCACACACCCCCCCCTGCTCCACTACCGCCGCCCTTGGAATTTGGGCATAGAAGCACTTCCAAGAAGTCTTTGGGACCCACTGAACTGGACCTCTACTACTACTACAATTAATGTAAGTTTGAATTGTTACTGTTCCTATAGTGGGGTTATTGCTGTCAGTGCACCCCACTTGGAGCACTGTAGGCATTACTTAAGGTTCTTTGCAGCAAGCCTTCAGCCCCCAGCTGCAACCCTTTTTGTTCCTTTTACTGTACCTCCTTTGATATTCTTGTTCTTCCAACTTACGTTGGTCAACCCTCTCCTAATAATTGATTCCTAGTGCAACGGCTTTGGGGTTTTTTCCTCATGTTACTGAGCCTTTCAAGCATTTTTTTATATACTTAATCATTTCCATTTCAGCGCTGAGAGCCTCTTACATCCCAGTGCTTGGCCTTTGGCCTCAGTTCTATATTCAGCTCAGTTCCTCCTCAGTGCAAGTTTGATTTCATTGCCAAATGTTGGACAGTACTGACATTCAGGTATCAGTCTTATCAGTGGTAGTGTTAGGTGGAATGTTTCAATGCAGTGGATCTTGCCCTTTTTATTTCCATGCCCCCTCTAAGAGATGGCCCTTCCCTCCACGCCCCCTTTGAGAGATGGCCCTTCCGTCCACGCCCCCTCTAAGAGATCGCCCTTCCCTCCAGGCCCCCTTTAAATGATGGTCCTTCCCTCCAGGCCCCCTGTAAGACATGGCCCTTCCCTCCACACCCCCTTTGAGAGATGGCCCTTCCCTCCACGCCCCCTCTGAGAGGGGGCCCTTCCCTCCACGCCCCCTCTGAGAGATGGCCCTTCCCTCCACGCGCCCTCTAAGAGATCTCCCTTCCCCCCATGTCCCCTTTAAGAGATCACCCCTCCCCCCATTCCCCCTCTAAGAGATCACCCTTCCCCCCATTCCCTTTCTTAAGAGATCACCCTTCCCCACCATTCCCCCTCTTAAGAGACCACCCTTCCCCCCATTCCCCCTCTTAAGAGATCACCCTTCCCCCCATTCCCCCTCTTAAGGGATCACCCTTCCCCCCATTCCCCTTCTAAGAGGTCTCCCTTGCCCCCATTCCCCCTGTGTACCAAACCCTGGGTAAACATGCTGCAGCCTGCATCCTTTTCTCTTTCCTACGTATGAAATTCGAATTTCAGTATTTTTATGGTGATTAGAGATGAAATAATAATGATAAAGTATTCTCTTGCGTATTGTTATACGTGAGAAAAATCATACTTGCAGTCAACTACTCTTTTAATGACGTACATTACATTAAATCAAACAAAAATAAAAAAGGGGGATGGGGTGGGACAACACACATGTATGTGGGTAAACTTGCTTCAGCCTAATTGGTTTTGTGTTGTCTACTTATGAGATTTGGATTTTGAATATTTTTACAGTGATTAGAGACGAAACATCAAAAGTGATCAAATATATTATTGTGTAATAATGTTATGTATGTGATAATCATACTTAGTTAACTAACTTGTAATGAAATATGGTACAGTAAATCAGACAAAGCAAAAAAAAATATAACATCACACACCTACATTTGCATGCACTCATTCAATGCCATTGGGAACTTCCTGGAGCATTAGTTTTGCATTTTTATGTTTATGATACAGCAGCAATTCATATTTCATGAAAGGATATGTACAGTACAGAGAGAGAGAGAGAGGGGGCTGACTGAGGTATGTTTACATCGGTAAACAAATGAATTGGGAAAATGCTGTTTTGCTATTTGAGTAATTTTACATTAATCTAACGTGTTAGTTTACCTTTGTATACCCGTTTTACATTTGTACAAAAATAGAAATAATAATTCTATTAATACATTTGTTTCTTTTAGCAAGTAAACAATATGTGCCAATTCTTTCTGAACGAGGGTTAGTCAATCAGCAGATTCTGAGAACGTAAACATTACCAATAGTGGGACGATTTTTAAAAATTTTCTACATATAATGATAACATATCAATGTAATAATACAGTATATATATATATGGATTCTGTAAGTAGAATAACAGTTTCATTACCTTTAAGTTAAGTACAGTTGTAATAGCCTATTTGACCTTTACAAAAGGATACTATGAGAGTAACACTCGGACTACCCTAAGTCTTAAGTTTACACATTTTATCTTTCGTATGGTAATACAATATGGTAACAACTGATAAGGAAGTTGCTGTATAAAAATACATTGTTCCTACTGTACACAAATACAAACCCTTCGTCCTTTACTTGTATGGGGTTACTTTTGGCGAAGCTGAACTGGCCGCTAAAGACTTTACAAGGCGATGCATTAGTACAGTATAGCTACCGGCCGGGTAGTTGGGTGGTTACAGTGGGGGACCCACGCTACCACCTGCCCAGCGTCACACGTCCACTATACTTTCTGGCCTTGTCTGAAGCGGCCGTGTTTTCCTGGCTCTCTGCTCGGACCTTCCTGGAAGCTAAAGCTTCGCCTTTTCATGGTGTGTTTGTTCCTGTTTGTTTTTTTCTTGAGTATAATTGTGCATGTTTGTGATGATGGATGAGTTATCACAAACCCATGACTGATAAGCCTGTGTGCCGGGTATGTCCTGGTAGGGATAAAAAGTGTGGCGCCTTCCGCTGTAGCGCAGACTCAGATCCTCACTCCCTTTGCCTAAAGTGTAGGAAAGGGAGTAATGACCCTTCTGATTGTATTGTAGACAAACCTTGTGATGAGTGTAGGCTTTGGTCCCCCGAGCAGTGGGATAGGTATTCTCGCAGGCCTAGGTACAAGCGTAAGGAGACCAAGGCGTCGGAGGTGCTGTCTTCGGCACCTTCGCAGTCGTATCTAAGCCCGAAGGCCTTCCCTTGCTGCCGGTTCATAGTTCTGAGTCTGTCTCGCTGTCCCCTGTGTCTGCATCCGCAGTCACAGAGGAGGCAAGATTGGTGGACTTAGGCTACACTCCTCTTAGTTCTCCTCCTCACCCAGAGTCGCTGATCCCTGGGGTAGGGGGAGCCCCCTACCCGTCTTTGTCTTCCACAGGGTTGGCATCCGTGCCTGGTTTGAGTCAGGCATGGGAGTCACTCGAGATGGGTGGTGCGCCTGATTTGCCATCGCTCCTCACGCACATCAACAGTGCTGCGCAAGCGGGAGTACTCCTCCCTCCTCCCACTACCCACACGGTCGACGCTCTAACCACCACTACTGTCACCACTGTGCTGCCAGGGAGTGTGATGACTACCATTGGAAGGCACCATGCATATGGTGCGGTCCCTACTCCTGCCGTCTCTGTGTTGACGGTGGCTGGGCTGGTCTTCTCGGTTACCCCGCCCCCGCCTGGCTATGCTCCCACACCTCCCACCACGCTTCCACCATTGCCTGTGCCTGTCATGCAGACATTCCCTACATTGTTGCCTGCGTTTGCCTCTGTGATGTGTACTACCACTGTCAGTTCATGGCATGAGTTTCCAGCCAGTCATTGCGCTCGTGTCATCTGCTGTTGCTGCTCCCTCCCCCGTCGACCCCTGGTCTGTCTTCAGTAGGTTGGGGGATGTTGTGTGGACTCTTATCAAGAAGAAGAAGCATGCACACCAGCCGTCTACATCTTCATCTTCTACTTCATCGTCGTCCTCATCTTCGTCTGTCTCTTCACCCCCCTCTTCTAAAACCAGTTGGTCTAAGAAGGGGAGGGTGGATGCTCCCCCCACCTAAGAAGACTCATTCTTCTAAGGGCGCGCAGTCCTCCCCTCAGGGGAAGACTGCTGGATCTCTTGCTGGGAAGGTTACCTCTGTATCCTCTTCAGACGGTTCAGGGGCTTCGTCCTCTGGAGCTGATTCCGTTTCGGCACCTCGTAAGTGAGCTTTGCCAAAGGCACGGTCGCCTAAGGGAGACTTTGTGGCCTCGAGCCGCTCCTTTCCTGTAGCGAGCTCGGACACGGAATGGGAGAAAGGAAAAAGCCTTCGGGCTTCTCCTCTGCCTAAACCGTCATCCTCGTCCAAGTCGGACAAAGGATCGTAGGAGAAGGTGTCCAAGGACCTCTGTGCTTCGAAGGCATCAGGGGGAACCAAGAAGAGGTCCCCGCAGCCTTCTTCGACTGCTTCGGCATCGAAGAAAGCTGGAACATGCCTGGACGTTAGGGACAGCGGTCTCCAATCGGCAGTCCGCGCCCCTGTGTTGGTCTCCTCTACACGCTCTAGTGTGGAGGACCGTCCAGCGTCCAGACGGTCGCTCACCCAGACGAGTAAGTCCCTCTAGGCCCTCTCGCGACGCCCCACCGCGTGTTGGAGATCGTGAGGGGTCTGTGGCTTCCTCTGGTTATACCAGTGGACGCAACGGTAGTGTTCGCTCTGCCTCTCCCACCCCCTCAACTTCCTCGGGATTCTCCAGGAGGAGACGGGGTTGGTAGGATTGCTGGAGTTGAGGCTCTTGTGCAATCAGCATCAGAGGCGTCTGGTCCTTCCTCACTCCAACCGAGTGAGAGGTCGTACCCCACTGTTGTAAGGGGCAGAGATACCGGGTCTGTCTCGGGCTCTCCTGTTGGAAGGGCCTTTCTGGAAGACTGTCTCTTGGAAGGTCCTCTTCCAAGTGATCCGGACTCTCCAGAAATGCATAGAGCATTTGTTGAGGTCATTGCGCTGATTCGTCAGCACAACGGTGTGGAGGAACCACTTCCAACTCCCTTGGAAGAATGGTCGTCCAGGTTGGAGGAGTTTTACGCTTCCAAGAAGGAGCCAAAGCCCTCCCTTGGACTACCATGGTCACCCTTGGTGGACAGCATCCTCAAGCAGGTGAATGACTTGGTCTCCGGACCAACGTCTTCGCTTCGCTCGGCTCGCTCCACCAAGCTATTACCTTCCCCTCTACCAAGACAGAAGAAATACTAGACGCCCTCGGAGGGAGCACTGCAGCAGAAGGTAGTGGAACCGGGCCTAACTCATCTAGCTCCTGGTACCACTTCAGCTCAGTTAACTGGGGAGCCTGCACTCCTCACGCAAGCTGAGCTGAACGCCCTGGAGGGGACAGCTCTGTCTGCTCTCCAGGCAATCTTCTGGCTCGACAACTGGGCCTTCGCATTGTCGAGGATCGCATCTTCGTCTGGCTCTCAGAGCAAAGACCTGACCTTCAGGAGTCTTTGCCAGTCGGGTGGAAAGGCCATTTCTTTTATAGCCCACCAGATGGCAAACTTGTGGGTAAACCTGGTACTGAAGAGACAGGATGCAGTGTTGTCCTGAATCTACAGATCAGTGGGCGCCGAAGCTGCAGTCTCCTTGTGCAACGGATCAATTCTGGACACCACTTCCCTCTTCCCCAGAGGAGAAGTGAATGCCACAGTGAACAAGAGGAAGGCCGATGAACGTGACCGTCTTGTCCACCAGGCAGTGACAAAAGGTGTGGCGCAGCCTTCTTGTCCTGCGGCCCGGACTGTGAGCCAGGCTAGCACCTCAGCCCCGAAGAAGTCTGGCGCTTCGACGGACGCTTGAGGAAAAGTTCAGACCTCTTCTCCCCCACGGAAGGAACTGCAGGGTCCCTTTCGCCAACCTGTCCCCTCCAAGAGGAAAGGTAAGGCAAAGAAGAAGGGAGGAGCTCACTAGGGACGGCGAGCCCCCTCAGATGCTGCCGTCGGTGGGGTGGGTGCCTATCATGTCACTGGGCAACTTGGCAGCGATACGGAGTGGAGACCTGGGTAGTGAATGTCCTTCGGGAGGGTATTCTCTACCCTTCGAGTCGCTGCCTCCCCTCACCAACACACCGGTCCAGTTCCCATCTTACCTTCAAGACCCCCAGAAGAGAGAGGCCCTACTTCGGGAGGTCGAAACTATGTTGAGCAAGGGAGCCATCGAAGTCGTCGAGGATCAATCTCCGGGCTTCTACAATAGGATCTTTCTAGTAGAGAAAGCTTCCGGCGGGTGGAGGCCAGTAATCGACCTCTCGCCCATGAATCGTTTCGTTCGCCAGACTCGGTTCAAGATGGAGACAGTGCGCACGGTACTGTCAGCCATTAGGGAGGACGACTTCATGCTGACGGTGGACTTGATGGACACGTACTTCCAGGTACCAGTTCATCCATCCTCTCGTTGGTACCGTCGCTTTGTCCTCGGAGGAGTGGTCTACCAATTCAGGGTACTATGTTTCGAGCTGTCGACCACTCCACAGGTGTTCACGCGAGTGTTCACCCTGATGTCAGTTTGGGCCCATTCACATGGGATACGTCTTCTGAGGTATTTCGACAATTGGTTAGTCCTGGTAAGCTCACGCATGCAGTTGCTACAGGACAGAGATCGCCTCCTCGAGGTGTGTCGCGAGCTGGATATCGTCATCAACTTCGGGAAGTCAGATCTCATTCCCAAACAGAGGACTCAGTATCTGGGCATGCTGATTGATACGGCAGCAGACAGAGTCTTTCCCTCAAAGGCTCGCATCAGCATGTTCAGGAAGGTGGCAAGGCAGTTCCTGTCAAGGCAGGTACAGCCAGCTCAACAGCCCCAGTTGGTTCTTGTACCCATCTCTCAGGAGGTGAGGGACGATCTCGACTGGTGGTTGGACGACAGGAACCTCTGCATAGGGATGCACCTGTCCTCTCAGCCTCCAGACATGCTGCTCTTCACAGACGCATCAAAGGAGGGCTGGGGTGCACACCTGGAGTAGTTGCTGACTTCAGGCGTGTGGGACCATCACAACAAGCACCTTAACATCAACATCCTGGAGATGAAAGCAGCTTTCTTAGCCCTTCAGTGCTTCCAGGACCGTGATGGGACACTCGGTGGTGTTGATGAGCGACAACATGACCGTAGTGGCATACGTCAACAAGCAAGGGGGACTTGTCTCCCGAGCTCTCCACACGTTGAGGGTGCAGGTGCACAAGTGGGCAGTAGCCTACTCTGTGGAGCTGTCAGCCAGATACATCCCTGGCAAGAGGAACGTTCTGGCAGACACGCTCAGCCATTGGGATCAGGTGATGGGATCCGAGTGGTCCCTTCACCAGAGTGTGGTGGACAGGCTCTTCAACCTGTGGGGGTGTCCAGTAGTGGATCTGTTTGCCACCAAGTACAACAGGAAGCTTCCAACCTTCTCCGTCGCACCGGACCCATGGGCAGCTGCAGAAGACGCCTTCCAACACTCGCGGGATAACCTCGCGGTGTATGCCTTTCCCCCATTCTGTCTGATTTGTTCAGTTCTCAGTCGAGTCCTGGTGTCGACAAATCTGCGAATGATCCTGGTGGCTACCAAGCGACCCGAGGCCGTTTGGTATCTGGACCTGCTGGCTCTGCTTTCTGAGACACTGAGAGAGCGTCCCCTCTGGCACAACCTTCTACGTCAGCCGCATGTAGAATGGTACCACCAGGCTGTGGCCTCCCTGTCACTTCTCGCCTGGAGGTTATCCACCATCTCTTGCGAGCAAGAGGCTTTTCTCGCCGAGCAGCGACAGAGATGGCAGGATACCTCAGGAACTCTTCTGCAGCGGTTTACCAGGGAGAGTGGGCCATCTTCTGTGGTTGGTATCGGAGCCACTCTTTAGCAGGGAGTGGACTTTCTCGTCTATCTTTGTCGAGAGAAGCTCCTATCAGTTTCAGCGGTAAAGGGATTCAGAGCTGCTTTAGCCCTGGTCCTGAAGTTGAAAGGCATCGATATCTCGTCCTCCCTGGAGATATCATTGCTGATGAGGAGCTTCGAAGGGTCTTGCCCTCCCAGGGAACTCAGGCCCCCTGAGTGGGATGTCTGTCTGGTTTTGTGGAGCCTGACTCGTGCCCCATATGAGCCACTACAATAAGCCACAGACAGGGATCTTACACTTAAGACCGTCTTCTTGCTAGCCCTGGCATTGGTGAAGAGGATTAGTGAACTACAGGGACTTTCTTTTGCAGTTAAACGCTTGGGGATGGGCATCGGTGACGCTCGAGTTTGTCCCGGAGTTCATAGCGAAGACACACAATCCAGCGGTCCCTGACGCTCGATTTGAGTCTTTCACGATCCCATCCCTGGGTGACTTCGTTAATGATGACCCTAATGAGATGCTGCTCTGTCCTGTACGGGCGCTACGGCGCTATCTGAGGAGAACTCGGCATCTCAGGCCCGAGTGTCAACGACTCTTCGTTAGCACCGGGATCCCTAAGAAGGTGGTGTTCAAGAACACGATCTCCTTCTGACTTCATGAGGTTATCAAGAAGGCGTATGCAGCAGCGGGAGAGGATGACGCCAGCGCTCTGCATCCACGCGCCCATGAAATTCAAGAAGAAACTCAGTTCAGCAGGTACTAAGGGTGGGGGTGTGGTCACGCCAGACCACATTCACCTCTTTTTACCTATAGGACATTACCCATAGGTCCTTGGATACCTTCTCCTTGGGACCGATGGTGGTTGCTCAAGTTGTGTAACTTACCCAGCTCATGTACAGGACAGTGCTGTGTCTCATCTGTTGTACGTGCATGATTGGGTGTGAAAGGTGAGTGACTGGCTCTCTCTTCCTTCCCTTCATCCGGCTTCTTCCTTCGGGGAGAGAGTTTGGGCCATACAAGCTGAACCAGATGTCAGATGCAGGTGAGTTTCATGACTTGAGTATCCTAATCTTTGTTGCCTTTCAGGTACACATTAGATGTAATGTCCGCGTCCTTCACTTACAAGGCGGGGAAGGGGTTGCAGGCTAATTACCAAACCCATTCTTCATTTTGGTCCTTAGTCCCTGACATCCTCAGATCACCTCTTCTGTGGCTGGGGAAGGTTCTCTGTCTTTTACCTTGCTGTGTGTTCGCTTACCTACCGTAACTTCGTCATAGCAGGGGTGGTCTAGTAGACTGGTTCGTGACACTTCAGTTCACATAACAGTGGTCACGGTCCGGTGGCTATGTCCTCCTGGCTCTTACCCCAGGAGTACAAAAGGTGTGGTAGAACTTCCAGTCGTTCAGAGACTTACACTCAGATTCCTCCCACCGAATCATGAGTCCCCATACAAGTAAAGGACCAAGGGTTTGTATTTGTGTAGGAACAAATCGCATTTTTTAAAAGTAAAATGCATTTTTCCCTAACATACAAACCCGAGGCCCTTTACTCAGGTAACCCACCACAGCCTCGCCACAATCTGCCCTAGGCCAGAAAGCAAAGTGAATGCGTGACGCCGGGCGGGTGGTAGCGTGGGTTTCCCACTGCAACCACCCAACTACCCGGCTGGTAGTTATACTACCGCACCGCCTTGTTAAGTTCGCCGAAAGTAACCCCATATAAGTAAAGGACCTCGGGTTTGTGTTAGGAAAAATACATTTTACTTTTAAAAAATGTGATTTAATGGTCATAAAACCATGGTAAGCAGTAGGTAAACACAGGTAGGCTACCTGCCTGCTGAACTGTGTTATTTACTAGGGAGAGAAAAAGAAGTGGTTGCAGTTTTTTTTAGTGTGTGTTTCTACAATATATTTATTATAGGTATGGGGAAAAAGGTAGGTAATTCCATAAAGTTGTCTGGTTAAACTGGAGATGGTTGTTGTTTATAAGCATACTGAGAGTTTACAGTTACGTGGTATTGACAAGGTTACGTGAGGAAGGGTACAGAGTTGTTTTTTTTTTTGCTTGCCATTATTTGGATGCCACCCTCATCCTTGGCTCTGTTAATCTAGATAATTGAAGAACTACTTTTATATATATATATATATATATATATATATATATATATATATATATATATATATTATATATATATATTATATATATATTATATATATATACGAGTATATATATATATATATATATTGCACACACGTATATATACCTGTATATATACATATATATATACATATATATATGTATAAATATATATACATATATATATATATACATATATATATATAAATATATATATATAATATATATAATATATAATATATATATATAT